>JAJONR010000006.1:0-66565 GCA_029582245.1 Solanum etuberosum
AATAGTCACCCTAAACTTCGCATCAGTAACATTCTCGAGCAAAGGATCGACCGGAGCTTGATGAGCTTGAGGAGGAGCTCCTTGTTCCACATTGTCACCCTCCATTCTTCTAGCATTATCCCTTCTAGTATTCATATCCTGAAGAACATAGGGCAAGGATTAGGAGAGAGGCTTTATAGAGTTAAACTCTATGGAATGACTTAGAGTAATGAAGAAGTGAAGTTTCCTAATCATCTTGTAGGCTCTCATTCATAAATGTGGCGCGCTTCACACTCATGAACAAGACTCTACTAGACGTGGCTTATGAGACACCATCGTAGAATCATTCTAAACCATGTGCTCTGATTACCAAGTTTGTCACGACCCAGGGGTACCCCCTAGATGTAACATGGAGTATAGAACCCCGAAGGACTCCATACAAGCCACTTAGTCCTCATAACATAAGAAATAGAACAATAAGAGTAAAAACACAATTCCAAGTCTAAAATTTCATAAAATGAAAGCGGAAGTCTAGACTCTAAGTCTCAACATAGCCATCTATTAAAATGTTTGAATGAAATAGGGCCTACCCCATACAACATGTCCAAAAAGGGAATTACAATAAATGAAATTACATCATGAGAAAAAGCCGTCCTCGAACCATGAGGACTCACCAACAAGCTCGGAAGATAGTGAAGTCCAAGCACTAGCCACTAGAATGATCACCTCGAGAACCAGACCCTACACTTGGGGAAAATGTAGGAAAAGTAGGCGTTAGTACAAAAATGCACTAAGTATGATAGCCATGCATGAAAACATTGAAAACATGCTAAAAAGGACATTTTATTTGAAAGCATGCAATTTACCAAGTTTGAACATCATCATGAAGATAGTGGAAAAACATAAGTCATAAACATAGTCAATACATAGATCATCATAACATAAGAGAAGCACTTCATAAATAACCTCAAAGCATACTTGTGCAATGCATAGATAAGACCCCATAAATATCACCCATGATAAGTAAACTTCCTTAGGCCATCATTCATATTCATCATCTTTAAGACCTTGAAAACTCATATAAAAGCTTTTTGAGTAACCATAGTTTATAATTAATATTCTTGTTCTTGTTGTTGTGGGAATAAGCCTTAACCGACATAAAACCATGTGAGCTATACATGATCCCCCGGTGTTACCCACACCGAAAATGGGTGTCCTACTTGCCTAAGGTAGGATCATACTCTTGGCTTTGGTGGATCCACTAGCTAAATAACCTATGGGGGCACATAGTTTATGGGATAAGGAGATTGCTTCTAGAAACCCAGACTCAACTAGCGTAAAAGGCTTCCATATCATGAGATCTACTTTGGAAACCTAAACTCAACTAGTGTAAAAGGATCCCATTGGAAGCCGGACTCAACTAGTGTAGAAACTTCCATCTCATATACAATATCCACTCAGTGCTAAGCATTAAATTCCCACTGAGTACATATTAAGTCTTGACTTAAGTTCATATTCATGGAAGAATGTCTTGAGACCCAATCCATGCTTAATTCATAAGATAACTCTTAGATCATGCCTGAGAATAACCTTTCATCGTCCATGTCTACATATAGATTCAATAGGTCAGAAAGCCGTTCAACCTTAGAATCATCATATTGTGAGAAAACCTTTCACATCATACCATATTCATGCATAAGTGTGTATATGAGAATACCCTTTCAACAACACAACAACTACTTCATAATCATAGACACTTCACTCTCAAGGTGTTCTTAAACATATACATAAATCTCATAAAAAATGCATAATATCACATTTTTCCCTTTCAAGAGTCAAAGCTCATATCAATCAACACATATAGAATTTAATACATTAGACATGGATATCATCATAATTCAAGAAACCCAATCACTACATGCATAATCCCATAACATTCTTCCTTCATCAACAAACCCACATCACAAGATCATAACTTGGGAAATATGTGGATTTCATGGGTTCTTGGGGATTTCAACATAAAACCATAAAAATAATTAATTCACTCATAATCTAACATAATTTAATTATTAGAATCGATTTTGGAAGGAAACCATGCCTTTGGAGTCATACACTAACTTTTGGCAATTTCTATCTTTGAAATTGGGATTTTGAAGGGGCTCCATGGATGAATTCTATCCATGGATGAAAAGCTACCATACCTTATCAATGAAGCCCAATGAATTGGTGTGAAGAACCTTTATTATTGAACCCTAGCTCGAACTTCCTTCTTCTTCTTCTTCCTCTTCTAGTTCTAGAGATAGAATTTTTTGTGAGGATGAAGTTTTGGGAATTGATTTGGGTTTTGGAAAATATGGCTTAATTTGGGTGAGTTTTGACTTAAAATGACTTATATAGGTGTATAAAACTTAGGCAAAATGACCTCACTTAATACCCATTTAAAAAGGAATTACCCAAAACACCCTCACTTTAAGTGAGCTGCCAGGTCTCACGTGTGGCCCACGAGCCGTGGTCCCCTTCGTGGACTTGAGGCAGTGGGTAGGCAACAAGTGCCTTTAGCCCACAAGCCCAATGCATCTTCACGAGGGGCTCCACGAGCCGTGGTCCCTCTCGTGGGCCTTGAGGCAGTGCCTTGAGGCAGTGCCTTGCCACTTCCTTTCCACCCTCACACCACAAAGGCATGACCAAGGCCACTCCCACGAGCCGTCTAAGGCTTCACGAGCCGTGAAGTGGCTCGTGTGGAGGAGCCAATTTGGGGCAGCCTTTAGGGAGGCTACTGCCTCACCACCACGAATGGCACCATGAGGCGTGGTGACCACCACTGGCCGTGAAGGCCCTCGTGGTCATGGGCAGTGCCTTGGCAAGGCTTGGGCAGCCTTGGCCCTTGCTCCTTACCCTTGGCTGTAGGCCACCTTCATGACTCTAACTCTCACTCTTGGCTCTAGATTAGCCTACTAGTTTCCGGGGTGTTACATTTAGATAAATCAAAAGGGTGACACAAATGTCAGATGGGGGATTGGTTTTTCACTTAGCAATTAAAGCAACCTTGAAAATAGAAGAAACAATAAGTAGAGAGAAATTCTCGGGATGTGATCGATTATAGAAATTTTGCTGTATGGGTAATTGGGATTTACTAACAATTGCTAAATCTTAGTTGTTAGGCTAGACTATAGATGGAATAGCTTTCTCTCGAACAACTATTACGATTCAAGCGAGTTCTCTCGAACCTCGACAAGCTTAACAATATAAACAACCCAAAACCTTAATTTATCTACTCTCTCGAGCTAGATAGGTAGAATCGAGTTTAGAATTCACTCTCTCGAGCTGAACCCATATCAACCCAATAACTACAATCATTAATCAAACACCTTGGTTCTAAAACCTCTTTCACAAGCAAGCCCAGAACACTAAGTTAGAATTGCATTTGCAACTACAATTCATAGATTAATACACAACTATCGATTAAACCCACTTCAATTAAGCATTTAAATGAGTAAACAACAATACCCAAAAGCTAATTAAGCCAATAATCACATGATCACACCCCAAGAATTGGGGTTTTAGCCACACATCATAAAAAAGAGAAACAATTACCAATTATGTTAGCCATGAACTGGGTAATGATTTTCAAGTCTCTACAATGCTTCAAATCAACTTAATTCAAAAACCCAATTGCAATTCTTCAAAATCAAGTCTCAAAAGCTTTAAGTTCTACGATGGAAAACTCAAAAAAACTCAATGGGACTCGACTTAGATTCTACAAAACATGATGCCTTTTCTGCTTTTCAAAATTCAATTTGTAGTTTCCCAAATTTTGGCCTTCAGGACCATTAGGCGAAGTAAGTCGTGCATCACCAAACAAGTACGCGATACGCCCGTTGCTCCAGTCCATCGCCGGTTTGCCTTGGCTCTTTATCCTCAGGGTTATGTGATTTTAGGCGATCATGGTCGATGTCGCCGAGCCGTTCGGCGGTCTGCCGACTGTCCATTTCCATCGCCAAGTAGGTTTGTCCCCAGGGCTGGCATGCTAGAACTTTAGACAAGCTAAAGAGCCACTCGGCGGCTCGCCGAGTGGTCTTGGTGATCACCAAGATTGCCTTCCTTCAACTTCTTCAACTTTTTTCGCTCTTTTTTGCCTGGTAATGTCCTTGCCTTGCCCCTTAACTTTCATTGCTGCAAATCAACATTTAAACATCAGCTCGAATTATAAATTAGGCATTTGAGGACAATAAACTCTCAAAATAACGCCCTAAATTAGTCAAAATCTCAGACTCATCAACAACGGGGTCTATTTGATTAATGCTCAACTACACCTCATCCAATACTAGGTGTAGACGATCGTAATCTAGTATAAAACCCAACAAATGAGTAGGGGTCGAACCCACAGGGAGCGGTACAAGTTCAAATTTAGTTATGAAGTTATAAATGTGAACTACTCGGTTAGAGGAATAGAAATTATCAAATTCAATTAGATAAGTAAAAAGGTGACACGAATGTCAAAAGGGGGAATAGGTAAGTCAACTAACAGCTGAAGCAATTATGAGCAACAGGGGAGAAATCAAGTAATTAAGGGGTACTTGAGGGTGTGACCGAATAATTTCCAATTTCGCTAAATGGGTGATCGAAAATTACTAAAGGTTGCTAAATCTTGGTGGGTAGGCTAGACTTTAGATGCAATAGCTTTCTCTCGAACAACTATTACGATTCAAGCGAGTTCTCTTGAACCTCGACAAGCTTAATACTATAAACAACCCAATACCTCACTCTACATACTCTCTCGAGCTAGATAGGTAGAATTGAGCTTAAAATTCACTCTCTCGAGATGAACCCACAACAACCCAATTACTACAAATGCTGAATTATAACCTTGACTTTACACCTCTCTCTCAAGCAAGCATAAAACACTAACTTAGAGTTGAAATCAACATTTCAATTCATAAATTGAACCTTAGCTATATATCAAACCCACTTCAAAACAGCAATAAAATCAATAATCCCTAACACCCACACACTAAATTAGGCAATTAGTCACATGGTCACACCTCATATAATAGGGGTTTTAGCTACACATCATAAAAAGTAAGAAATCAATACCGATTACATTCTCCATAGCTGGGTATTAACCTCCAAATCATTACAATGATTTTTTATAGCTTCAATTCCAATACCCAATTTAAGAATTACTCGAAAAAAACTGCAAAAACTAAGCAAGAATAATGTTTTTTTGTTCAAACTATGAGTTTCCACAATGATATGATGCCCTTATCTCTTTTCAAAAATCAATTTATACTCTTTCAAAATTTGGCCTTCGGGGTAAATTGGTGAGATAAGTTGCGTGTCGCCAACCGGTCGGTGATTTGCCAATCACCTCTATCCATCGCCTTGTTATCTTGAGTTTTCACCTAATTTGTAATGTGGCTTTAAGTGGTCTACATCGGGGTCACCGATGGATTCCACGATACGCCATTTGCTCCTTTGGATCACTGTTTTTGCTTTCACTTTCATTGATCGTTCTGTAATAATCGGCGGACTAAATCCTTTTTGCCGATCCAATCAGCGCGTCGCCGATAGGGACTATCCTTCGCCCAATTTCTCTCATTCCAGGGGTAGCATACTGTAACTTTTGGTGGGTGAAGAGACCACTAGGCGGACCACCGAGTGGATTTGGCGATCTTCAGCTTTGTTGTTCTTCTCTCTTTTGCCAATTAATGTTCTTTCATTTCTCTTTTGTTTTCCTAGCTACATATCAATACAGAAGCATCGGTTTATAGCATAAAAATTGGCATATGAGGTCATTAAACTGTGATATTCCTGCCCTTAATGAGTCAAAATCTTAGACTCATCAACACCCCCAACTTAAACTTTTGCTTTTCCTCAAGTAAAGCTCAAGATCGATTAGCTCAAAAAGGATGTCTACAAATAGTGCTACCCAAGACTCAATACAAATGCACACAAGAGGTTAAAACTACACATACAATGCTAAATTGTGCACTCTAAGTTCAAATTGTGACTCACCATTATCAAATATAATCAAGCTCACAATGCTTGCTTCAAATGCAAGTTCAAGCTCAACAAAAATATTCAAATGCCCTCACAACAAAAATGATTCCATGCTCACACAAAATTCATCAACAATTTATAAATTCGGAATCAAATACAACTCTCACGCTCACAAAGATGAACACATGCATGATTCTACCCATAGGCTTGCCCTTATTTTCCAATCAACATTCTTTTCAGCTCACTCAAGATCACGAATGTCTTTTCAAGGTTTGTAACAGGGCTGAGTGTAAAGGTATGATCAGTTTGGCTTAGTGGCTTCTACCTTCATGAAGTATGGCCTAAAAATCACTTCTTCTCCTTCTCTTTCACATTCTAACATGTTCACAATCTACCCTCTTATTCACTTAAGCAAAACTCATTGGATACCCCATTTCTTTCACTCCTTTCACACACTTTATTTCACAAACTTTTCTCTTTTTCAGTCTTTTTTACATGGAGCGGTTCCATCTTTTTCAAACCATTGCTTCTAAGGGGGATTTGCAGCAATTAAAGTTAAGTAGAAAGGAAAGGACATTACCGGGCAAAAAGGAGCAAAAAAAGCTGAAGAAGTTGAAGGAAGGCAATCCTGGTGATCGCCAAGACCACTCGGCGAGCCGCCGAGTGGCTCTTTAGCTTGCCTAAAGTTCCAGTATGCCATCCCTGGGGACAAACCTACTTGGCGATGGAAATGGACAGTCGGCGGACTACCGAACGGCTTGGCGACATCGACCTTGATCGCCTAAAATCACAGATACCTGAGGATAAAGAGCCAAGGAAAGTCGGCGCTGGACTGGAGCAAAGGGCGCGTCGCGGACTTGGTTGGTGATGCACGACTTACTTCACCTAATGGTCCTGAAGGCCAAAATTTGAGAAACTATAAATTGAATTTTAAAAAGCAGAAAAGGCATCCAGTTTTGTAGAATCTATGTCGATGTCGTGTTCCGAGAGAGTAGATAAATTAAGATTTTGGGCTGTTTATATTTTTAAGCTTGTCGAGGTTCGAGAGAACTCGCTTGAATCATAATAGTTGTTCGAGAGAAAGCTATTGCATCTATATTCTAGCCTACCTACTGAGATTTAACAATTGTTAGTAAATTCCAATTACCCATACAACGAAATTAGCCTATAATCGATCACATCCTCAAGAATTCCTCTCTACTTATTGTTTCCCCTATTTTCTAAGTTACTTTAATTGCTAATTGACAAACCAATCCCCCCATCTGACATTTGTGTCACCCTTTGGATTTATCTAAATGATTTCGATAATTTCTATTCCTACAACCGATTAGATCACATTTATAACTTCATAACTGAATTCGAACTTGTACCGCTCCCTGTGGGTTTGACCCCAACTCAATTGTTGGGTTTTATACTAGATTACGACCGCCTACACCTAGTATTGGATGAGGTGTAGTTGAGCATTTATCAAAAATGGCGCTGCTGCCGGGGAGTGGTGTTTAGAGTTCTATTTTTGAAGTTTGAATTGTGATCTTTTTGTGTTGTAGTTGAATCAACTTACTTTGTTTTTGTGTTGGCTGTGTTTGAACAGAGGATGAGATGAGTGTGAACGAAAGTAACGGTAGCCAACTGGGCCACCAAGATGACATTGGAAATCTGAATGATGTTAATGACCCGATTCAATTGGGTAGTGTTGGTGTTATACGTCTACCTCCTGTTGAAGGGAATGCTGTCGTTCACGTGAATAGCACGATGTTGCAACTATTACAAATGAAAGGATTATATGGATGGCTAGCTCATGAGGATCCCCATGAGCATATTTGGAATTTGGTAGACGTATGTGTTCCGTTCTCATTCAAGAACATCTCTCAAGAATCAGTCCATCTCTGGTTGTTCCCTTTTTCTTTGATGGGGGAAGCTACCAAGTGGTTAGCTGATCTACCGAGGAACTCTATTACTACTTGGGATGAACTCACTGGTGCATTCTTTGTAAGGTTCTTTCCTCCTTCAATGATGATGACATTAAGAGATAATAATCAGAGCTTCAAACGTTTGGAGGGTGAACCAATCCACGAGACGTGGCTGAGATTTCAGAAGTTGTTACTTCAATGTCCGACTCACGAACTTCCAAACAACGTGTTATTACACCACTTCTATAGGAGTCTTAACTTGGTGAACAAAGGTGTTACTGATCAACCCGTTCAGTGGGTATAATGCACTTTCGAAATAGCATCTAATCTCCTCGATGGGATGATTAAATTTAACAGAGCATGGTACACTCGAGAGGTCCAAGTGTCTCTTCTAAAATTTAGGATAAAAAAAGAGCCGATCGAGAAGGACAATGAGCGAGACTAAAATATGGCCAAAATGATGACCCAGCTGGATATTTTGTCAAAAAATGTGATGGGTAGTGGGTTGAAAAGTGTAAATGATGTGGTTTTAGTGGAGAAAATCCCGAGGAGGCACACTTTGAGGCTCTATATAATGAGGAAGTGAATTTTCTTACAAATCAAGGAGTTGGTTTCCATCCGAACTATCCAAGGCCGGGTGGGAATCTAGGTTTGAATAGAGAAATGGATGATGGATGGAGAGACCGTGACAGAGAATAGCATGACCGTGAGACTAATTGGAAGGAACGGTATGGTGACAAGGAAAGATACGTTCCACCCCATGAACGTCAAAAGCCAAAGGAACAAAGGGCTGACCCGGAGAACTTTCGCACGAAAGATATGCTTGCACGCAAGTTGAAGGGTCGTACAAGGTTTTGAAAGAAATGAAAGAGGACGTCTCCACACTCAATCAAACGGTCACCTCTCACTCAGTGTCCATCAAGCAATTGGAAATGAAATGGGTCAAATCTCATCTCATTTGAACCCAAGAAAAAAAAGGGGTCTACCAAGTGATACCTTGGCTAACCCAAAAAATGGACCTTGAAAAGCATATCCACGTCATGCCACGACATTAAATAAGGCACTTCTTGGGAGGCAACCCAAGCTTTAATGCTTTTATTACTGTAGTTTGAATAACAGGTGTTGAATGTGCAGGTTGAAATTTTGGGAAAATGTTAGTTAGGCGAGCCAAAGATCCAGTCGGCGACTCGCCGAACAGGTCGGTGAGCCCGACTTGGATTGCTGTTGGAACCACCTAGCTTGCTAGAGGTTCAGTAAAACTCGGCGGGCTAAAGTCCCACTCGGTGCATTGCCGAGTGGGTCAGCGACATAAGTCGTGATCACCGACAGGTACCAAACTGAAGAATTTTAAAAGGCCAAACCATTTTAAATTCAAAATCTCTTCATTTTCACACTTTTCAACTTCTGTAAACTCACAACCGATTATATTTTTGTTCTCGTACTATCATTTTTAATTTTATTTGGCATCATTTGCTCGGGGTGGACTTTTGGATTTCGTTGCTAGCCTAACTTTACAAATTTTTGGCAATCTAAGGTTGGTTTTCTGAACCCCACTCTATAATTGGTTGAAATCACATGCATGCTCATTTTGTGGTTGTTATATGTGTTTAGTGTTGTTTTGATTATCATGTGGTAGTTTGTTTGCCCGTATTTAATTGAAATCATGATTATTTGGCCTTAAATGGTGAATTCCCATGTCGTTGATTGTTAAAATTGTTGGGTTGTGTTGAAAATGTTATGGGTCTAGCGGGGTGAAGTCTGAGTAACCCCGAATTGTGCTAATTGTCAAAAAAATTCCAATGATAGAGCGGTTGACGTCATTCTTAAGGGCAAACAACGTCGATTGGCCAATTTTGGCCAAATCAGGGGAAGTCTGAGTACCCCGTGGGATTGGGTCTTAATTTAATTAGGTAGAACAATAGTTTAATTTTGATTTCATGGGTTGCGGGCTAGATTTTGAAGGTCGGGGTGAAAATTTGGCAGGTTGGACTATTCAGCGAGCTGGGTCGAGCTCGCCAAGTGGTTCGCCTAAGTCCCCCTTGATCGCCTTTTATTTCTCTCTTTTAATGGTTTAAGTTCTGTAACTTTCGGCGATATGCCTGAGCTCGCTGAGTTCACTCGGCGACTCGCTGAAAGTCCCATCTAATCGCCCTTCTGTGCCCCTAATTTCCATAAATGTTTTGTAACTTTCGGCGTACCACTTCTAGTTTGCCGAAAGGTGTCGATGATCTGTCGTATGGACCTGGGCATCGCGACCTGTTCTTATTTTGGAATATTTTTCTGCTGGAACTTTCGACGAGCCCATCTTGGCTCGCCAAAGGTGTTCGGTGACTTGCCGATCGGTTCGGCGAGTCTTTCTGCAACTGCTATCCTGTGATTTTTTTATATTTTCTCAACTATATCTAACATTTTCAACATTGTTTTGCAGGTATGGCTAGACCCAAAGTAGCTGATAGAAATCAACCACCCCGGAAGAGTGCTCGAGGAATAGTTATAGACGAGGAAGTTGCTGCTGAATGAGCCCCAACTCCAAAACTTCCTCCAAAAGGAGGAAAGGGAAAGGGCAAGGGCCCGGTTCAGCCTACGCCAGCGGAGGAGAGCTCCGAGAGTGAGATGGTTTATGCCACGTACCTCACTCCCTATGACAATGAGGATGGTTCTGAGGATAGTTCTCCGGCCTCCATCTCCGAGCTGGAAGATGATCAGTTATTACAGGCTAGGAGAGCGGAGCAAAGCTCCAAGTCTTTAAATGATCCGTCTAGGATTCCGGTGCCTCCGATGCCTACTCCTCCTCCTCCAGCTGCAGCCCCAACTCAGATAGTGGTACAGGCTCCACCTGTGCAGGGTCCTCCTCCCCGGTCGCTCAACAAACTAAAGGCCAAGGGTTCGAGGACCATCTTGGAAGAAAAGCGGGTGTCTACCGTTGGTGTGGTGGACAGGTACCCCGAGGTGTGGAACACTCTAAAGTTCCACAAGTTTGAAGTGTTCACTAAACCCTGAGGCCCTTACATCCCTACTTGGGTCAGGGAGTTCTATTTGGCATATAGAGAGTTGGTACCGAAGGGGAAGAAGAAGGCAAGTGCCTTCAAGCCAATCGACTTTGTGATGGTTCGAGGCTGGAATGTAAAGTGTAGCAACTCGGATATAAATACGGTACTTGGATGTTCACAAGATTTCTTGCATGGATATTCCGACTTGATCAAGAATAAGACCCTAGATGATCTAAAGGGTTGGTTGGCACCCCTCCTGTCTGATGATACTCTGAGTTGGATAGAGACACGTGCACTGATTGAAAAGAAAGACCCGAATGTTGCTGCCAGATATTGGTTCGGGTTTATTAGAAGCACCATCATGCCTTCGCAGAATGAGTCCATCCTCCGCCATCTGAAGGCGGCTTGTCTAGGATCGATTAAGGATCTCCAAAGGTTGAACTTGGGGTTGCTCTTTGAGTAAGAGATGGCCATGGGGGCCAAGCAGAGTCAGACCTCACTGCCTTTCCCTATCTTGATCACCGAGCTGTGTCGGCGGGCTCGTGTTTTGAGAGATAAGAAGACAGATGTGAAGGTGACCCCACATCTTCTACTAACATCCGACGCATTGAGGCTGAGTACATCCGGGATGAGGCCGATAGGAGGAGGGATGCACCGGCTGATACGTCCCTGGTATTTGACGTTGATATGTTGCCGACTGAGTCAATTATTCCCCCTCAGGCTGGCGGGCCTATAATTACCTCTGGCCCTTCTGTTTTTGATATTCCTAGTTCCTCTGCTGTACCCCCTCCCTCTAATTTTGTTGTTGCTGCTACTGCCTCCCGACCCCCTATCACCCAGGCCATGCTTTACAAAATGGGCCATCTAGCCCAATCTTCTAATGTGCATGCCTCCCGAGTAGAAACTGATGTGCCTGGGCTTATAAAGTAGGCAATTGTTGCTACCTTGTCCCTGATCCGGGCTGAGATGAGGGAGCATAGAGAGCTGATTGAAGGCCACAAGTTTGCATTGGATGCCCTTACAGTGAGGGTGGAGGAGTGTGAGCAGAGATAGGGTGATGCCGATGCTGTGACGGCCTTGAATGCCGTTATTGTTGGGCTGCACAGAGATGTGGACGAGCTGAAGTCCACTGACTTATCGATACTATTTGGGATTGTTGAGATTCTTGACGTTCCAGGCGCTGATATTCCAGCCAGTTTTGAGGTTACTCCGGCTACTACAACCGGAGATGATGCTAGGGATGATGATGTAGATGTCAAGTTAGAGGCTGAGACAGATAAGGAGCAGCTGGGTGTTAGAGATGAGGCTGTTTATGATGACTTAGAAGACCTGGAGGGTGCCATGATTGAGACAGCTGTGCAGGCCTCTTTGCAGGACACTTCTATGGTGGGCTCCAGTGGAGCCAAGGTTGCTGATGAGCCGGGCACTGATGCCCAGACAGAGGGAGTGACTGATATGCAGACTTCACCCCAAGCCTAGCCTGGCAGGATGATTCTTTTGCCTCCCTTTCTGTTATTTTTTAGACTTTATTACTGTTTCTTTGCATTTGAGGATAACTGTTATTTTTATTTGGTGGGGTAAGGTATTTCCATACCTACCTCTATTGGGCTGTTTTTATGGATATTGTTGTTTTTGGGTTTGTGAATGTTGGATATGGTTTTATGTTCATATATATATCTTTGTTTTTGATCCATATTGGTCCATTGTTTTTTAATATGCTAATGGTTTCGAACCATTTTTTAAAAAAAATTTGCCACCTCTTGATGTGTGTGAAAGTGGTTGTTCTTTTGCATTTTTGAGTGTCGGTTGTAGTCAATACCGATGACTTGACTAGTTCTCTCAATTGAACGATATGAATGTGCGGCTACAATGAGGCAAATTGAGTTACATAGGTCATATGTAGCATCTCGTTTTGACTAGCCGGTTGTCGATTCAATCTCTTGTGATGATCATTGCACGCTAGCTAGAAAGTGTGGCGTCTTGTTTGATAATTGTATCGAATTCCATGAGTGGTGAGGTTGTTTTGAATATTGTGCTTGATGTAACCTAGAACTTGCCCCGTTAGTCCAATTGATTGATTGAAGCAAGCAAGTTAAATGATCTTAGGCAAAATTTGTGAAGAGTGAACCTAATTTGATAATATACCTCTTTTTGGCTACCTTGTGAGAAGTGTGAATCTTGTTTGGCACCCTTTGAGCCTATCCTTGTCCTTGGAAGAAATTTGAACTTTGACCTCTTTGTCCCATCACCTATAATCTTCGTGAAGTATTGGTTAGTTGAATAGCCAACTTAGGCCAAAAGTCTAAGTTGGGGGTGTATTGAAAAAGAAGGAAAGTCATGAAGTAAAAAAATCCCCCTTCGAAGCAATGATTTGAAAAAGATGGAACCCCTCCATGTAAAAAAAAAGAGAGAAAGAAAGAAAAGAAAAAAGGTAAAAATGGAAAAAAGACTTAAAAAAAGAGAAAAGTTTGTGAAATAAAGTGTGTGAAAGGAGTAAAAGAAATGGGGTATCCAATAAATTTTGCTTAAATGAATAAGAGTGTGGATTGTGAACATGTTAGAATGTGAAGGAGAAGGAGAAAAAATGATTTTCAGGCCATACTTGATGAAGGTAGAAGCCACTAAGCCAAAATGATCATACCTTTACACTCAGCCCCATTACAAGCCTTGAAAAGACCTTTGTGATCTTGAGAGAGCTGAAAATCACATTGGTTGGAAAATAAGGGCAAGCCTATGGGTAGAATCATGCATGTGTTCACCTTTGTGAGCGTGAGAGTTGTATTTGATTCTGAAATTATAAAATGTTGATGAATTTTGTGTGAGCATGGAATCATCCTTGTTGTGAGGGAATTTGAATGCTTTTGTTGAGCTTGAACTTGCATTTGAAGCAAGCATTGTGAGTTTGAGTATATTTGATAATGCTAAGTCACAATCTGAAATTTAGAGTGCACAATTCAGAATAGTATGTGTAGTTTGAACCTCTTGTGTGCATTTGTGTTGAGTCTTGAGTAGCACTGTTTGTAGACATCCTTGTTGAACTGATTGATCTTGAGTTTTACTTGAGGACAAGCAAAAATTTAAGTTTGGGGTGTTGATGAGCCTGAGATTTCGACTCATTTAGGGCTTTGTTTTGATAGTTTATTGTCCTCAAATGCCTAATTTATGCTCTGAACTGATGTTAAAATGTTAATTTGCAGCAATGAAAGCTAAGGAGCAAGGCAAGGACATTACTTGGCAAAAAGGAGCGAAAAAAGCTGAAGAAGTTGAAGGAAGGCAATCCTGGTGATCGCCAAGACCACTCGGCGAGCCGTCGAGTGGCTTTTTAGCTCGCTTAAAGTTCCAGTATGCCAGCCCTGGGGACAAACCTACTTGGCGATGGAAATGGACAGTCGGCGGACCACCGAACGGCTCGGCGACATCGACCTTGATCGCCTAAAATCACAAAACCCTTAGGATAAAGAGCCAAGGCAAACTGGTGATGGACTGGAGCAAAGGGCGCGTCACCGACTTGCTTGGCGATGCACGACTTACTTCGCCTAATGGTCCTGAAGGCCAAAATTTGGGAAACTATAAATTGAATTTTGAAAAGCAGAAAAGGCATCCAATTTTGTAAAATCTAAGTCGAGTCCCATTGAGTTTTTTCTGAGTTTCCATTGTAGAACTTAAAGCTTTTGAGACTTGATTTTGAGGAATTGCAATTGGGTTTTTGAATTAAGTTGATTTGAAGCATTGTAGAGACTTGGAAATCATTACCCAGTTCATGGCTAACATAATTGGTAATTGTTTCTCTTTTTATGATGCGTGGCTAAAACACCAATTCTTGGGGTGTGATCATGTGATTATTGGCTTAATTAGCTTATGGGTATTGTTGTTTACTGATTTAAATTCTTATTTGAAGTAGGTTTAATCGATAGCTGTGTATTAATTTGTGAATTGTAGTTCCAAATGCAATTCTAACTTAGTGTTCTGGGCTTGCTTGAGAAAGAGGTTTTAGAACCAAGGTGTTCGATTAATGATTGTAGTTATTGGGTTGATGTGGGTTCAGCTCGAGAGAGTGAATCCTAAACTTGATTCTACCTATCTAGCTCGAGAGAATAGATAAATTAAGGTTTTGGGTTGTTTATATTGTTAAGCTTGTCGAGGTTCGAGAGAACTCGCTTGAATCGTAATAGTTGTTCGAGAGAAAGCTATTGCATCTATAGTCTAGCCTACCTACTGAGATTAAGCAATTGTTAGTAAATTCCAATTACCCATACAACAAAATTAGCCTATGATCGATCACACCCCCGAGAATTCTTCTCTACTTATTGTTTCCCCAGTTTTCAAAGTTGCTTTAATTGCTAATTGACAAACCAATCCCCCCATCTGACATTTGTGTCACCTTTGGATTTATTTAAATGCTTTCGATAATTTCTATTCCTACAACCGATTAGATCGCCTTTATAACTTCATAACTGAATTCGAACTTGTACTGCTCCCTGTGGGTTAGACCCCAACTCAATTATTGGGTTTTATACTAGATTACGAACGCCTACACCTAGTATTGGATGAGGTATAGTTGAGCGTTTATCACAGCCCTAAACTATGCATTAGACACATGCTCGGCCAAAGGATCGAACGGAACTTGAGGAGCTTGGGGAGGAGCTTCTTGTTCCGCATTCTCCCTCACATTCCTTCTAGTATAAGCTCTTCGGGTAGCCATATATTGAAGAACATAGGATAAGTATTAGGAGAGAGACTTTATAGAGTTAAACTATATTGCACGACTTAAGAGTAATGAAAGAAGTGGAGTTTCCTAATCATCTTGTAGGCTCTCATTCATAAATGTGGCGCACTTCACACTTATGAACAAGACTCTACTATACGTGGCTTATGAGACATCCTAGGACCATTCTAAATCTTTTGCTCTGATTACCAAGTTTGTCATGACCAAGGGGTACCTCCTAGATGTAACATGGCATATAGAACTCCAAATGACTCCATACAAGCCACTTAGCTCTCATAACATAAGAAATAAAACAATAAGAGTAAACCAATAGTTCAAGTCCAAAACATTTTATAAAATGAAAAGCGGAAGTCTAAACTCTTGTCTCATCATAGCCATCTAATACAATAGAATGAAATTGGGCCTAGCCCATACATCATGTCCAAAAGAGAAATACATGAAAGAAACTAAAACAATGAGATCCGTCCTCGAAGCATGAGGACTCACCAAAGCTCAGGAATCAATCAAATCACCAACTAGCCAAGAAACTGAGCACCCTGAATATCGGACCCTTCATGTGGGAAAATTTTTGGCAAGAGTATGCGTTAGTACAAAACAATGTACCAAGTATGATAGCCATACATGAAATATTTAAATCATGCTAAAAATGCACATTTCATTTCATGACATGCAATTGACCAAACTAAACATCATATGAAAGAGTTAGAAAACATAAGTAATAAATCATGGTCAATGCAAGCTAACTTCATCTTTAAGCCCTTTGAACTCATATGCTATACTTCTTGAAGTAACCTTAGTTCATTATTACTTGTGGGGAATTAGCCTTAACCGACATTGAGACCATGTGAGCTATAATATGGAATCCGGTGTCTACCCCACACCAAAAGCAGGTGTTCTACTTGCCAAAGGTAGAACCTTGAACTTCTAGCTTAAGTGGATCCACTAGCTAATCAACCTATGGGGGCACATAGTTAAGGGATAAGGAGATTGCTACTAGAAACCCGGCCTCTACTAACGGGAGAGCTTCCATCTCATGAGAATACTTTGGAAACCCGACCTCTACTAAGGGAGAGCTTCCATCTCACTATCAATATCCACTCGGTGCTAAGCATAAATTCCCACGGAATAGTCATTCCTTACTTGAATTCATTACTCATGAAAAGGTTCCCTTGGACAACCAATTCAAGCTAGTTTCATTAAGATAGCTCATTGTCTTTGATTCAATTAGGTGAGAAATACTTTCAACCTAAGAATCCTTTATATGTGAGAAAACCTTCCACATGCTAGTATGTGTTTTAGTGAGAATATCCTTCCACAACACAACATCATCATTGGTACTTTACTCTCAAAGCACCCTTAAAATATTTGCATAGATTTCATAAAACAATGCATAAGTCCATAATTTACCTCTTGAGGTCAAAATCCACTTTCAATCATAAACTCTTAGAAAACATGGGTAGATATGAATTTCATCATAAATACATGTAAAGCTTGCAATACATGCTCAATTTCATAAAAATCTTCCTTGAAGATCAAAATCCCACATCATATGATTCACAATTTGAAAACATGGGATTACATGGGTTCATGGGGGAAATCATCATAAAATCATTTCAATTCATCAATTCATGCATAAAAGAACATAATTCAATCATTTAAATCAACAATAAAGAGAACCCATGATAATTGAAGAAAGCCCTAACTTAATTGAGGAATTCTAATCTTTGAAATTGAGGAATTTAGGAACTCCATGGATGAAAACTATCATACCTTGTGTCCAAATGCTAGCCTTCAATGGAGGAATTGGGACCTTAGCTTGAAACCCTAGATGAATCCTTCTTCTTCAAGTTTCTAGAGAGAGATTATTTGGAGAGGAGTTGGTTTTCTTTTGGGAATTTGGAAGAATGAAGTAAATGGGTTAATTTTGGGGTTGAAAAATCTTATATAGGGGTTCTAAATATAGTCAAAACGACATAGAATAAGAACTAATTAATTAGGAAAAAACCCAACTACCCCTGAAAAATAACTGACTGCTGCCACCGACGACCCACCACCGACGGACCGTCCTGTACGGCCGTCGTTGGTGGTCAGAGAATCTGACTTTGGGGTCTTTGAACCATGGACCGTGGTCTGACCAACGGTCTGTTGGTAAGGCCGTAGTTTTGGACCCTCTGACCAGCTGTAGGTAGGCCTTCCATGGACCACACCTACGGTCTGTGGGTGGCTGGTCGTGGTTTGGCACCTGCAACATATGGAAAAACTGCTATTTTGGTCTTTTGCATAAAGGGTGTTACACTAGCTTTTGGATTCAAGGTATGATAGCTTTCATCCGTGGAGTTCCCAAATCTCTCTATTTCAAAAGGTAGAATTCCCCAATTGAGTTAGGTTTTTTTCTTCAATTATCATGGGTTCTTTCCATTATTGATTTAAATGATTGAATTATGATCTCTTATGCATGAATTGATGAAATACTATGATTTTATGATGATTTCCCCATGAACCCATTTAATCCCCATGTTTTCACGTTATGAATCATATGATGTGGGATTTTGATCTTCAAGGAAGAGTTTTCTGAAATTAAGCATGTATTGCAAGATTTACATGATTTTTATGATGAAATCCGTATCTAATCCATGTTTTCTAAGAGTTGATGATTGAAAGTGGGTTTTGAACCTCAAGAGGTAAATTATGGACTTATGCATTATTTTATGAAATCTATGCAAATATTTTAAGGGTGTTTTTAGAGTAAAGTACCAATGATGATGTTGTGTTGTGAAAGGATATTCTCACTAAACACATACTAGCATGATGTGAAAGGTTTTCTTACATAGAAAGGATTCTTAGGTTGAAAGGTTTTCACAGCTAATTGAATCAAAGACAAGGAGCTATCTTAATGAAACTAGCTTGGGTTGGTTATCCAAGGGCACCTTTCCATGATTAATGAAGTGAAGTAAGAAATGAATATTCTGTGGGATTTATTCTTAGCACCAAGTGGATATTGATGATGGGATGGAAGCTCTCCCATTAGTAGAGACAGGGTTTCTCGAAGCAATCTCATGAGATGGAAGCTCCCCCATTAGTAGAGGCCAGATTTCTAGTAGCACTTTCCTTATTCCATAACTATGTGCCCCCATAGGTTGATTAGCTAGTGGATTCACTTAAGCTAGAAGTTTATGGTCCTTACCTTGGGCAAGGAGGACAACCCTTTTCGGTGTGGGAGACACCGGGGGATCATGTTATAGCTCACATGGTCTCTAGGTTAGTTAATGCTAATTCCCCACAAGTAATAATGAACTAATGTTACTTCCAGAAGTATCGCATATGAGTTCAAAAGTTTTAAAGATGAAGTTAGCTTTCATTGACCATGATTTTATGACTTATGTTTTATAACTCTTTTATATCATGTTTAGCTTGGTCAATTGCATGTCATGAAATGAAATTTCCCTTTTAGCATGATTTAAATATTTTATGCATGGCTATCATACTTGGTACAATATTTTGTACTAACACATACTCTTGCCCATATTTTTTCCAAATGTAGGGTCTGATATTCAGGGTGCTCAGTTTCGTGGCTAGTGGGTGATTTGATTGATTTTTATGCTTTGGTGAGTCCTCATGCTTCGAGGATGAACTTTATTGTTTTCACTTTCTTTCATGTATTTTCTCTTTTGGACAAGATGTATGGGCTAGGGCCAATTTCATTCTATTGTATTAGATGGTATGATGAGACAAGTGTTTTAGACTTTCGCTTTCGTTTATGAAATGTTTTGGACTTGGACTATTACTTTACTCTTATTGTTCTATTTCTTATGTTACGAGAGCTAAGTGGCTTGTATGGAGTCCTTCGGGGTTCTATACGCCATGTTACATCTAGGGGGTACCCCTGGGTCGTGACAATAGTCTTCATCTGTAGAGCTCTTTCCTCTATAGAGTTCCTAAATTCCCCAATTTTGAAGTTAGAATTCCCCATTTGAAGTTAGGGTTTTCTTCTATGTTATGGGTTCCTTTCAATGTTGATTCAATTGATTGTTTTATGATTTATTATTCATGAATTGAGATAATTCTATGATTTTAAGATGAATCCCCATGAATTCATGCAAACCCCATGTTTTCTAAGCTAAGGTGCTATAATGTGGGTTTTGAACTATGAAAGATGAGTTTATGAAAATATGCATGTTCTTATGAAATTGATGTAAATGTTTTAAGGATGCTTTGAGAGTAAAGTATCAATGTTGTTGTTGTTGTGTTGTGAAAGGATTTCTCACATACATATGAAAGCATGATTGTGAAAGGATTCTTAAGAGTTGAAAGGTTTTCTCAACTAACTTAGAATCAAGTTTAGGAGCTATTCTAAAGAAAACTAGCTTGGATTGGCTATTTGATGTCCCTTCCATGAAAGATAAGTCAAGTAAATAATTGTGAGTATTTCGTGGGATTTATGCTTAGCACCGAGAGGATATTGATATGGAAGATCTCCCGTAGCTAGAGACCGGTTTTCTAGTAGCAATCTCCTTATACCATACCTATGTGCCACCATAGGATGATTGTCTTAGATAGACATTAGTTAGTGGATCCACGTAAGCTAGAAGTTAAGGTTCTTTCCTTGGAAAGTAAGGACACCCCTTTTTAGTGTGGGGAAGACACCGGATTCCATGTTATAGCTCACATGATCTCTATGTCGGTTAAGGTTAATTCCCACACTAATGATGAACTAAGGCTACTTAAAGAAGTTTTCCCCCAAGTATTCAAAAGAGAAGTGTTACTTGCATTTGACCATAACTATTATGATGTTTCCTAACCTCTTTCTTAGGGATTTAACTTGGTCTTTGCATGAGCATGAAAAGGTCCTTTTTAGAGTGATTTATATCTCTATGCATTGCTATCATACTTGGTATATTTTTGTACTAATGCATACTCTTGCCTATATTGTTCTCTAATGTAAGGTCCGATGTTCCAGTTTCTCATCCCCGTGGCTAGGAGTAACCTTGATCATACTTAGTAGTGGTGAGTCCTCATGTTTCGAGGACCAAACCTTTTATCGCTTTCGGTCTTTACTTTCAAATGTGCGTGATGCAAGGGTTACATCCCGGTCGCTCTTGATGTAATAGATGGCTATTAAGTGTATGTAGACTTCCGCTTTGTTTTATAAACTCTTTGATATGAAATGTTGTTTAAATCTCTTGATTTTTGATAATCTTGTTTATGCATGCTAAGTGGCTTGTGTAGGGCCTCTCGGGGTCCTATACGCCATGTTACTCCTAGGGTGTACCTTTAGTCGTGACAGTAAACTTCTTTTTTTACCTCATGCGGCAAGCACTGAGAACACTCAAACTATTCTTCAAAACTAATTAAAAGAGTAAGTGATCGTAGTCAATAAAAGTACCCAACAAAGAGTCGGGATCGAATGCTACAGAGAATGATACAGTGCTAGTAATTCTATCAAGAATTGGAATGTAAATTCATTCATTTGCAGCAATATAACAAATGGGTGGATGATTCCACCAAATTTAATAAAGAGATTTCGTTATCAAAAGTCGCAATTGAACAAATATTTCTTTATCAAAAGTCGCATGAAGCATGACCCAAGTTTCACTTCTCTTCCTTTTCTGTCATTCTTTTCATATTCACAACTATTCCTTGGCCTATTCATAACACACAAATTTTGGGTATAGCTCATCGGACACCCCTTTTATATCCACAACAATTCACAACAAATACATATCATTCATTTCTTTTATTTCTTCTCTTTTCTCTTTTTTTTAGATGGAGGGGTCCCATCTTTTTCACCACATGTTTCCAAGGACAAATTTCATCAACTTCTTCCTCAGTTTCTCTCCTCATTCTTACCACACGCCTGATGTGAGGCCAAAAATATATATTTTTAATCATTATTTGCCTCACATTTATTATTTATTTTTGTCTTTTTTGAGAATAAATTTTAAGGATTGTGCTAAATAGTATATTTTATTTGTAGGATTAAATTGGTGGAAAATTGGAGAAGTTTGAAGCTAAAACGAATTAAAGATGGAAAGTTGAAGAAGGAAATCAAGCAGACAGCTTAATGGAAATAAGTTAATATAATATTAATATAATTTATATGCAAATAAGGAAAGAAGAACTTACATTCTGGGCCACGTGTCAGGCAGCAACAGCAAAGGAAGCTTGGCGCACAAAAAAAATTGGAACTTACACGGGGAGAAAAAGGAATCCAATTCCTTTCGGTTTTGGATTCCTAATTTAATTTGGACTTAGTTATTTTATTTAGGGTTTTTCTAGATCTATAAATCGTCCATAGAAATAATTATTTTGGGAGGAGAGATCATTCATAGGAAATACTTTGGAGGGTTCTTTTCTTCTTCTTCTTCTTCTTTTGGGTTAGACACTATTGTAAACTCTTAGTTTTTGGTGTTTTGGGAATTAACTTGCAAACTTTAGCTATTTGATTTCCGAAATTCGTTTGATACAATTTTCACTTTGAATTTCAATTCAAGATTCGGGTTTTCATCTATTCTACTTATAAGTTCATGAATTCTTTTAAACTAATTATGAATTGTGATCTTTCAAGCATGGTAGCTAAATCCACAACTAGGGTTGTGGGAACCATGAGCAATTAACAAAGTATGAATAATAACTAAGTAATTCTAGAATAGTGTTGATGCATGTATTGTTAATTCTTTCGATTAGAAGTCTTTTTAACGAGTGCACGCGTTAAAACTCGCCTTGTTACTACTTGCCGGACCAAGGAGGTAGTTAATGAGAAAAGAATTAAACAACAGAGATTTAGTGGATGCAATCTAATAGTCTAATATCAATTGGAGTGAGGTGAAAACTAAGCCATACATTGATGTGATGACTAATCTGAGGTAAAAGGTGAGGTTTAGTAAAACAAACACGCGTAGCCTGACCAAGGTACGAAGTGAAATTCCCTACTTGGAGGATCAATCACTTAGGGATACCTAACTTACCAACTTTGCATGTAAAACACTAGGAAAGGATTACTATTATTAGGATTACCGCGTTAAGAGCTTATGGGGAACACATATTTCTTTCTCATATTGATACAACAAAGTTGAATCTTTTTTACTTGTTACTTAAGCATTCTAAACTGTCACTTAGTTACAAAATCTCCCCTGTTTACTTTCCTTCGGAAATAATTTGACTAAATAGATATAATTATTAGTTAAAGTTAAGTCTAAACCATTTTCCTCGTGGGATCGACCCCAACCTACAAGTTAGGTTCTTTACTTGATAACGATCGCTTATACTTCTTTAGGGAGGTGTTATTTGAGCGTATCAACACCCAACTTAGGCTTTTGACCTAAGTTGGCTATTCAAACAAACCAATTCTTCATGAAGGTTATAGGTGAGGAGGACACAACGATTTCAGCAACCGGTGGCGATTTCAACAACCGGTTTAAACATTTGTGTTCATGTTTCATCCTAAGAAAAGGTTAGGCTCAAATGGTGCCAAGCTAGATTCACACTCTCACAAGGTGGTCACACAAATGTATAGCAATTAGGTTCACTCTTAAAATTCATGCCTAAGATCATTTCTTTCATTCCAATGCTAATCAATTGGACTAACATGGCAAGTTCTAGGTATCCTCATGCACACTTTTCAAGTAAACCTCACCACACATGGCATTCAAACACAGTCATTGATCACAACTCTACAAGTTAAGCTTGTGTGCAACGGTCATTTCAAGACTCACACTTGATATTCGACTAGTTAGAATGAGATGCTAAGCATTCACACAAGACTTATGCAACTCAAATTACCTCATTGGACTCACGCAAGCATATCGTTCATCAAGACCACTATTCAAGTCATTGATAGTGATCACAACCGACACTCAAATGTACAAGAGAACATCAACCAACATTCACTTTTAAGAAATTGAGAGGGAGGCCACTGAATCATAACCAAAACATCATTATACTACTAAAACAAAATGAAGAAGTTATAATTCCAACCCATATGAAAATAACAAACTATCTGAAAATGGTAAAATACAACCAAAAGGTTAGGTAGCTACAAGGTACCTTCACCGCACTAAAAAAGAAACTAGCAGTGTCCTCAATGCTAATTTTAAAAAAAATAACAACTTAAAATAAAATAGAGAGAGAGAGTAAGGATTCCCCTGTCAGGCTAAGCCTGAGGAGAACTCTAGCTCACTAGTGTGGCCTCAACCTGGGCATCAGTGCTCTGCTGAACTCCAACTCCAAAAGGCTATGCAACGACCTCCTCTGTGGGCTTAGACCCACTAGAACCAATCATGGAAGTGTCACGAAGCGATGCCTCCGTAGCCACCTATAGCATATCACCCTCTAGGTCCTCCAAATCCTTGTACATAATAACCTCACGAGTATCTAAAACCTCCTCAACAGTCTCAGGATTATCGGAATCCCCATCGTCATCAGCCGCATCAACATCTATGGGCACAATAGCCAGAGGGATCTCAGAGTCAGCGGGCCCCACCTGTCCGGTCTTTTGAATCGGAGGCAACTGAGAACTAGTGCATCCACACCTCCCCAAAGCATCGATATGTCGATGGACTTCAATTAGTCCACTTCACAATGCAAACTAGCAATATTAGTCGTCAGGGCTGTCAAATCAGCAGGTCTGTTTTCTGTCTTCTCACACACCTCAACCCGAGTGGTGAGGGTATCCAAAGCTTTTCCATAGTCAGTGATCAACTAAAGCTATCCCTTCAACTCTTCCCAAATGGGAGCAAGGGCTGCCAGAATGGCACGATCAATCATAGTAGGGACAACAACTTCAACACGAGAAGCTCTCACATTGGCCGAATGGGCAAGGTTGCCCATTTTGTATATCAAGGCCTGAGTCAAAGGGGAAGTGGAAGTAGGGGCATGAGCAGTAGATGTAAAAGGGGTAGGTGTACCTGATGGCTCGACTGCGGGGGTGGGAGGTGTAGGACTAGCCTCTATGGACTCCACATCAACTACTAGGGAAGTGTCCACTATAGTTTTTTTTTCTTTTTCTCCACCTCATCTATCAAGTACTCCACTTCAATCCAATGAATATCACAAGACGACGATGGAGTGACCTCAATATCCATCTTTTCCACAAAAGGCACACCTGTTTGCGACACAAAGAACTGATCAACACTGGAAACGATAATGAGGTTTGATTTTGTTTGGACCTCATAGCCATCTGTGGTGCAATAATGGAGCCCAAATTCAGTTTCTCCCGGTTAATGATGCACCCCAATAGTGTAGCCTTTGGATGCCTAATAATGGACTCATTCCGCGACGACATCAATGTGCTACTAATGAACCCGAACCAATATCGTGCTGCAACATTGATGTCTTTCTTTTAAATAATATCCCCCGCCTCGATCCATGAAGGTGTTGCATCACTCAACAATGGGGCAAGCCACCCCTTCAAATCATCCAAAGTTTGTGTTTTGATTTTTTCGGTCAATGAGTGCCGAGTTCGCTTTGTGCAATCCAACTCATTATTGATGTCCATTTCACTACACTGCACTTTCTTGCCTCTACAAATTCAATGGGGGCCATGGAACTAGCTTTCTTCTTCCCTTTTGGGATCAACTTAGCATATCCTTTGTAAAACTCCCAAACCCACGTAGGAACATATGGTCGTCGAGGCTTTGTGAATTGTTGGAATTTGTGATACCTCCCAAATTTCCAGATACCTATCCACTACTCCATCCATGGACCACCTTTTCTCCTCAAGTATGGTTCGCAACCCAGCAACCTTTAGACAATTCATAGAACGAGGAGGATTAGCCCAGACGGGGAGTACATGTGGTGCCTGTGGAAGAGCCAGCGTGTCATGGGCTTCTTTAGAGCGCAATTCAGATTGTTTCCTCTTGGATAAATCAGCTTCTAACACTAGAGTGTGGATTGGAGTCCCGGACCCCTCAACTTCTTCATTCTCTGACTCAAATGAGATGAATTGCAGTGAATCATTGTCCACACTTTCATCCAAGCTTTTGTTATCTACCACTTGTTGTTTATCCTTACCACTCGCATGTGAAGGTTTACGACTAGTGGTTTGGGGATGTTCAACTTTTTCTGAAATAACAACCTCCTTTGCTTTCTTCCAGGTTGGTTGAACCTGTGGCTTGGTCTTCCTATGAGGTGGAGGACAATCCTCATCGATCAAACGTTTAACTGGAATCTTAGGTCGAGCCATACCTGTAAAAGCATACAAACGAGAACAAATTGTTTGGTGATAGGTTAGTGAATAAAGGCAGGCAACAAAAATCACAAAGAATAGCAGGGAAACTCGCCGAAGTAGTTCGACGAATCGCCGAGTCCACTCGGTGAGCTTTAGGGCATCACCGAATATTACAGTGGCTCCCAACAAAATCTTAGGTGAGAAGGACGATATCAAGGTTATTCAGTGACTCACCGAGTTCACTTTGGCAAGTTGAAGGGTCATTGCCAGAATGAGTAGTGGCTCCTCTTCAGAAGCCTGGCAAGTTAGGCAATGGGGATGGCATTTGGCGATGCATCGAGTCAAATCGGCGAGCTCAACAAAGCTCGCCAAAATGACCCAACTCAGTACCTCCCCAACCACTTTCTCAATTCACAAACAACAGCCCACGAATCACCAATTTAGACACAATAACACACAATTCTCCACTACCCAAGATGAATTCACAAGTCGGGGTACTCAGACTTCCCCTAATTAATTCAAATTCAACAAAACGATGATTTTGCCATTAAGAACGATATCACCCAATCCATCATTGGGCAAATTCAAGTCATTTGGTCGAAGTCGGGCTACTTAGACTTCACCCACGCACTACCCAATCATTTAAAACCCATAATTTCATCATCTAGCAAGATAAGCATAAACATATGGACCAAAATGTTGAATTAACATGCTCGACTGAAATTTAGGAATATTAGAATTAGCAAGCATACATCATAGCACAAAATTTAACCAAGAAATCGATAAACCCACCATACTTAGCCTTAGTATTGCATAAAATCAAACAAAGTTTGAGAAACCAACCTTAAATGGGTACACACACAGACGCATCACATGGGTGGGTAGAGGAATCACAAAGACGCTTCACTTACGAGATGCAATCCCAACACGAGGATGATTAAGACAACTAAAAAAATAATAGCCTAAAGTTCAATGGATGAGTAGAGGAGGAGAAAATTTCAACTAAAAGAAAAAAAATTGAATTTAGAAGGTCAAAAGAATATGGCTCTTCAGTGGTCGAGGGATTCGGCGATCCTACTAATGTTGCCGAATGGGTCTCAGCCCACTAAAAATAATAGGGTCCTCATTCATTTCGTAGGTGCAGTTGGCGAGCTTGGTCGAGTTCACCGATCAGACTAGGCGACTCGCCAAGTGAGTTGTAAGCTCGCCCAAATTTCCAGAACCTTCCTCATTTATGACCTTCATAAGGTGATGCATTGTGGCGATCATGAAGCAACACCCATTTTTTATTTTTTTTTATGTTTCTCCCAAAATAATAACTCCAACCTTCACATCCAACAAACATTATTCAAATAACAAAAAGTAAAGCTTGGGTTGCCTCCCAAGAAACGCCTTAGTTAACATTGTGGCACAATGTGGACACATATTCAAGCATCATCCAAATACACCACATCAATCATAGTCACATTGGGAGGCTCTCCAAAGTAAAGCTTCAACCTTTGCCCATTCGCCTTGAACATCGACCCATCCTCGTTTTCAACTTCTATTGCCCCATTTGCAAACACACAATTTACTTTGAATGCACCCGACCATTTTGACTTGAGTTTTCCCAGAAAGAGTCTCAGACGAGAGTTGTAGATCAATACAAGATCACCAACTTTAAACTCTCAATGAAGGATTTTTTCATCATGCCATTTATTTATTTTTTTTCCTTATAAAGGGGTGAGCTCTCATAAGCTCGAAGCTAAAACTCTTCCAAAGCACAGAGTTGGTCAACTCGATCCTTCGACGCATCCTCCCAATTCAAGTTCATGACCTTCAAGGCCCACAAAGCCTTATGCTCGAGTTCAACCGGTAGTTAATAAGATTTACCAAACACCAATTGATATGGCGACATACCAATTGGGGTATTAAATGCAGTTCTATACGCCCAAAGAGAGTCATCTAACTTCTAGGACCAATCGGTTCGATTTGCATTAACGGTCTTGGCCAAAATCCCTTTGATTTCTCAGTTGCACTACTCGACTTGCCTACTTGTTTACAGATGATAAGGGGTGGAAACCTTATGCTTGACTCCATACTTTCTCAACAACGATGTGAACATTCGGTTACAAAAATGAGATCCCCCATTACTAATGATTGCACGTGGAGTGCCAAATCTCATGAAAACATACCGCTAGAGAATTGAACCAGACTTCTCCCTTTATTATTAAGTAAGGCCACCTCCTCTAACCATTTAGAGACATAATCAATTCCACCAAGATGCATTTGTTCCCATAAGAACTCATAAAAAGCCCCATGAAATCGATTCCCCATACATCAAACAACTCAATCTCTAAAATAGGAGTGAGAGGTAGTTCATGCCTTCGCGACACTCCTCCTTGCTTTTGACATTGTACACACTTCTTAACAAGATAATTCACATCTTGGTACAATGTTGGCCAATAATAACAACTTTGTAGTACCTTAGCAGTTGTACGCACTCCACTATGGTGCACACCAACCGGTGACGCATGGAAAGTGTCAAGAATAACATATACCTCAACTTATGGAACACATCTTCTAATCATGTCATCAGCACACTCCCGGAATAGGTAAGGTTCATCCCAAAAATACTTCTTCGCGTCAAAAAGGAACCTCTTTTGTTGGTAAAAATTCAGCCCATAGGGAAGAATCCCACACACCACATAATTGGCAAAATCAGCATACCAAGGTGGGGTACCATTCGACACAACCATCACTGAATCATCGGGAAAGGATTCCTCAATATCTTTTTAACTAGAAACAACCCCATTCGATTCAAACCTCGACAAGTGGTCCACTACTTGGTTCTCACACCCCTTTTGATGTTTGACTTCAAAGTCAAACTCTTGCAATAATAACACCCATCAGATTAACCTTGGCTTTGCATCTTTCTTAGCCATCAAGTAACGTATAACAACATGGTCGGTGTGTACCACCACCTTGGTCCCCAAAAGATAGGCTCTAAACTTCTCAAAAGCATACACCACGGCTAACAACTCTTGCTCAATGATGGTGTAGTTCTTTTGAGCTATATTTAAGGTCTTACTTGCATAATAGACCGGGTGAAACAAATTTCCCTTGCACTGGCGAAGTACAACCTCCAAAGCCACACTGGTTGCATCACACATTAGCTCAAATGGAATGCTCCAATCCGGAGCAACAATGATAGGAGCGGAAACGAGCTTCTCTTTTAAACACAAAACTTGACACAAACTTCATCAAACTCGAAGAAACTTTCCTTTTCAAGTAGCTTGCAAAGAGGATAATCCACCTTAGAGAAATCTTTTATGAACCTCCGGTAGAAACCCGCATAACCCAAGAAGCTTCTAACACCTTTAACTGAAATAAGAGGGGGCAACTTGGCGATAACTTCAACTTTAACTTGATCAACTTGTATGCCATTTCCCAAAATTTTGTGCCCCAATACAATACCCTCCTTGACCATGAAGTTACATTTCTCCCAATTGAGAACAAGGTTTTTTTCGACACATCTTTGCAAGACTCTACCAAGGTGCTCAAGGCACGCTTCAAATGTATCTCCCACAACCGAAAAATCATCCATAAAGACTTCCATCGAATCCTCTACAATATTAGCAAAAATAGAGAACATACACCTTTGAAATGTCGCTGGTGCATTACACAATCCGAAGGGAATTCTTTTGAAAGAAAACGTCCCATAGGGACATGTGAAAGTTGTCTTTTCTTGATCTTCCGGTGCAATGGAGATTTGATTTCAACTGGAGTCATTATCCAACAAGCATCTGATCCATAAAAGGCATCGGACAATGATCCTTCTCGGTCCAAGCATTCAACTTTAGATAATCCATACATATGTCCAACCGGTAACCGGTCACATTGGCACAAACTCACCTTTTTCATTTGGGACCATGGTCATACCACCTTTCGTTGGAACGCATTGGATGGGGCTAACCGATTTGCTATCCGCAATAGGGTCGACAACTCCCGCATCAAGCCACTTAATAATCTCTTTCTTGACAACTTCTTCTATTGGAGGATTCAACCTCCTTTGATGTTCAATACTTGGATTACAATCACTAGCCAATTGAATCTTGTGGGTACAAATACCGGGAGGAACTCCCATAATGTCGACAATCGTCCACCCAATAGCCTTGATAAATCTTTTCAACACACTAACAAGTGCTTGTGTTTGCCATCCAAGCAAATTCACAGCAATAATCATGGGTAAAGTGCTATTGGCTCCCAAGAACACATAATGAAGGTGAGGTGGAAGTACCTTCAAATTCGAGATTTAGTGGTTCTTTAATAGATTGTTTTGCGGGAGGACTTTCCCTATTCTTCAAATCGATATCAAGCTTCAAGGGGTTCTTAGAATAAGAACCTAAACCTAATAGAGCAGCCACTACCTCATCATAATCTTGAATTTCCTCCCCATCATAATTCAAAAGGACGACAGCCAAAGACTCAACAACACAAGAAACTTCGCCCACAGTAGCAACCTCTTCATGAATAATGTCAATGACCGATATCACATGGAGGTCACTTGGTTGCTTCATCGATTAACAAACATTGAAGTAACTTCCTCACCATTTACCTGGAATTTCAGTTCACCACTTTCCACATAAACAAGAGCTCTCTCAGTAGCCAAGAATGGCCTTCCAAGAATAATAGGGACCTTGACATCAATCTCGCAATCGAGGATCACAAAATCAGCCGGAAATATAAACTTGTCTACTTTCACCAAAATGTCATAAAGGATGCCAATAGGGCACTTGATAGAGCGGTCGGCCATGAGAAGAAGCATAGTTGTTGGCGTAGGTTCACCTTTCCCAAGTTGCTTGAAAATGGCACAGGGAATCAAGTTTATACTCGCCCCCAAATCACACAATGCTGTAGCGAATTGGAACATCCCTATAGTGCAAGGGATAGTAAACGCCCCTGGGTCATCCTTCTTGACAACCACGTTGCTTGACATAATGGCACTACAACTATTGGATACTTCAACCTTCTCGAAATCCATACTTCTCTTCTTAGTGACCAACTCTTTCATAAACTTTGCATAATCTGGAATTTCTAACAATGCCTCTACTTAAGGAAGATTAATAGAAAGAGTTTTGAAGACGGAAAGAAATTTTTGGAACTTCACGTCTTCATCCTTCTTCTTCAATCTTTGAGGGAATGGTGGAGTAATCTTGGGCAACGGCTTTGTAGGTACTGAGGGAGGAACAACCCCCACATTTGACTTTTTAGTATCACCCAAAAAAAACATTTTTTGGTGCATCATCAACCTCATTAGAAGCTTCATTGTTCAACTCTTCGGCAAGTTCATCACTCTAAAAAACAATAGCTTTCCCTTTACTTGAACTTGCATTATCATCATTTGGCACATCACTTTCCACAATCTTACCACTCCGGGTTAATATAACCATGCATTGCACATTATTATTCTTAGATTGGCCACGATATCACTAGGAAGACCCCCTTTTGGTCTCAGATTCAAGTGATCAGAAATTTGACCCATTTGGGCCTCAAGTTGTTTTATAGAAACCGAATGAGAGGTCAGTGTTTTATTGAAAGAGGAGAAATCAGCCTTCATCTCCTTGAGCACTTCATGTGATTCTTCTAACTTGTTTAGGATACGGGCAAGCATATCCTCAGTCCAAAAGCTTTTGGGGTCAGCATTTGGTTTCTTAGCTTTTGGACGGTCATGAGGAGGCACATAATGATCTTTATCACCATCCCTTTCTCTCCAATTTGCACCACTATCACGCCAATCTCATTCCCTATATATCCAACCACCATCACAATCTTTTTTCCAATCTTAATTCCCGCCCGGTCTTGAATAGCTCTGACGAGAACCCCCCGCTTGGTTCGACAAGAATTGTACCTCTTCATTATACATGGTGTCAAATTGTGAATCATCCGAGCTCATTCCACTACAAGCACCAACCGTATTCACGGCCTTATAACCACCTTCCATGACATGTTTCGTCTACAAGTACATTTGGGTCATCATCTTGGCCATGTTTTCATCACGCTCCTGGTTCTTTTCCAATTGTTCTTTGGTCAACCCAACATTGAGAGGAGACACATGATCCTCCCTTGTATGCCATGCTCGATTAATCTTGGTCATCTCATCAAGAAAAACCGACGCCATGACAAATGGTTGTCTCATGATTCCACCCCGGATAAGTTGATCGGCGACACACTTTTTGATGGTGTCAAAACTCTGGTAGAAATATTGCAAGAGCACATTGTCCGAAAACCCATGAGTAGGACATTGGAGGAGCAGCTTTTGAACCTCAACCAAGTTTCATGAATGGGCTCACCATCAACCCTCTTGAAATTCTGAATGTTGTCCCTCAACTTCAACATCCTCGAGGGAGGAAAAAATCTTTCATAGAATGTGTCCCCCCCTGAGTTACCCCCAGGACACAGACACGGGACCTAGGATCATGAGTGACCCCAAGCTAACCCTGCTGGCATAACATAAGCATACTATGATAACTGAAATGAGATCATTCTGAGCGGAAGCTTAAACATGAGATAAACTGAAAGTGATGGGGGATACCCATTCTAAGTCTGAATATATAATCTGAGAGTTTAACGACAAATGAAATATCAAACTCCAAGCTAAAACTGAATCTAACTATGTCTAAAATAAAGCCTCTAACTGTCTAGAAATGTTGGGACATGCCCTAGCTAATTCTAGCAAAAACTGAAACTAAAGACTAAAAGTAGAAGGATAATCATGTCAATCATCCTCGAATAATGAGGACTCACCACTGATGCTGCTGAACTGGAGATCGAGAACCGATCTATGCGTGATCTGAATGCTGAGGAACTGAACCTACATCACGAAAAGCTTATAACTGAGCAATGATGTAAGATAAGCATGATACTATACTGGAAATACTGAACATGAACTAACTGAATGCAATGACCAAGTTTATAACATGCTGAAACTGAATACTGAACTGTATCTGATAACCTGGTCACTACACTAGAATCTGACTGTGGGAGCTACTAATACCGACATAAAACCACATGAGCTAAATGTGGAGTCCGATGTATACGCCCCATCGAGAGGACCCAATATACCCTGCCAGAGGTATAGAGGCATGACTGGCATGATCACTAAAATATAATGCCCATAGAGGGGACTTATAAACCTACGGGGGCACGTAGTTCTGGGACTATGAGGGTACGCTGAACCCTAGCATGTGTAATTCATGAACTAAATGAATCTACACGACTAGGGTTCTGAATTTCATGCAAGAACTGAAGCAACAACATGATAATCTGATTTGGATGATTCTAGCAGCTAAAACCCAACAATTTCTAACATTCAAAAAACCCTAAGTCTAGATAATATCAAGGGAATCAAGATTCTGACTGAAATCTAGGGACCTAATGGGCGAAAGGAACACACTAGTGAAATCCCACATACCTGGTGACGAATTCCACGGAGAAATCTTTCGATTTTGAGGCTGAAAGTGCTGAAAACCTACTGCGTTCTTGGACTAGGGCTTGGTCGACTTTCTCTCTGATATTTTCTCTAAGTTTCGCTTGATTTTGATGAATAATTTATTAGGCTAGGTTCTAATTAGTTTACTAGGCTAAAACTGACCAAAACCACGTAGTTTAGGGGTTAAACGACGTAGTTTAGGGGTCCAACGCATAGGTAAAAGACCAAATGACCCCTGGCTTAAAATCTGTCGGGGTCACCGACGGTCCATTCTTGTCAACCGTCGTTCACGACTGGGAGTAGAAATCTGGGGTCTTGATCCACGGACCAGGACCACGACCAGTGGTCTGACCTACGGTCCATGGGTCCGGCCGTGGGTTGTGCCTTAGAATATTTTGTCTGAGTTTTCTGGGGAGGGTTGCAGGTGGCCAACCGCGGACCACCACCTACGGTCCGTGGGTTACCCTACGATCCGTGGGTGGTGCCCGTCGGTGGCACCTGCAACTTCTAATTTCAGCAATCTAGTCTGTCTAGGATACGGGGTGTTACATTATCTCCCCCTTGGGAACATTCGTCCTCGAATGAAGACTAAACTAGCTGAATATGGAGGGAAAGAGCTGCACCCTACCACTAAATTTCTAGAAACTGATTTCTGACTGAACTGAGGTCCAAAAACATGCAAATACGCTGAAAATGCAAGTATAGCTTAAGGAACATGATACTAAGACTGAATCTACGCATGAATGACTGAAAAACTGGAGAGGAACTATTACCTCAAGCTGGAATGGAATTGGAAGGAAAAAGATGAGATACTTGGCCTTCATGGCTGCTTCTGCTTCCCTAGTAGCTCCCGTTACAGACTGACTCCTCCACCAAACCTTAACTTAAGCGACTTCCTTGGGTTTCAACCTTCTAACCTGACGATCAATAATCTCAACTAGCACATCCTCATAAGTGAGACTATCTTTCACAGCCACACTCTCTAAAGGTACTATGGATGTTGGATCACCCACACACTTCTTCAACAACGAAACGTGAAAGAATCAAGGGAAATTTTTGTATACCCATCTAGCTATAACTGGGTCACCGACTGGAGTAGAGACTGAGAAGGGTTCTGAGAGAGTTTCTGGACTAACATCAAATTTGACTGCTATATAAGGAGTTACAAAGGAAAGAGTGGCCCCTGGATCCAACAAATCATAAACATCTAAGTTAAAGACCCGTAATGTACCAGTGACCACATCAGGAGAATCTTCCTGATCCTGGCGAGCCTGAAGAGCGTACAACCTGTTTTGGTGCTGGCTGCCACATGTACCAGATGAGTTACCCTGCTGGTGCTGCTGAAGTTGTGGATCGAGCTCTACCATTATTACCTCCTTGCCCCTGTTTAGAAGAAGGACAATCTTTCAACCTATGACCAGACTGACCACACCCAAAGCATCCTTCCTTTCCTTCAAGACACTCGCCCGAATGGTTCTTCCCACACATAGGATAAGTTGGGTAGGTTCTGGTACCCGAAACACTCCCCTATGACTTAGAGTCTGATGCCCTACCTTTCTGATCCTGTCGGAACCTAGAGGATGGAGCACTAGCTGATGAAGGTGCTGGGGCTGAAGACTTTTGTTGAACCTGCGAGCGATTTCCACCACCCGATTTCTGTTGAGAATACTCATAGTTGTCTGTCCTAGCCTTTTTGTTCTCCTTAGTCTGTTCCCTAAGCTTATCTCCCTCAACCTGCTGAGCATGAGTCATGAGCCTAGAGATGTCCATATTCTCCAGCAACATGTCATTTCTACACTCCGTCTTCACTAAGTCGGATACCCCATACAAAAACTTGTTCATTTGAGCCCTGGAATCGGCAACCATGTGAGGATCATACCTGGAGAGTTGGGTGAACTTGAGTCCGTACTCTTGAACTGACATGCTACCCTGCCTCAAGTTCATGAACTCCTGAGCTTTCTCCTCTCTCAACTCTCGTGGGAAGAACCTGTCCAGAAAAGTCTCACAGAAACAATCCCAAGTAATAGGAGCCGCATCCGTACCCCTGTTTTCCTTCCACTAAGTAAACCAAATGTGAGCCACATCCTTAAGCTGGTAAGATTCCAACTCAACCCTATCATTACCAGTCACTTGCATCACTCCAAAGATCTTCTTGACCCCATCTATGAAGTTTTTGGGATATTCACCAACTTGCGACCCCAAAAACTCAGGTGGATTCATCCTAAAAAAATCCCAAACTCTAGTTGTAGATGACCCAACATTAGCATTTGCAGGAGCTGCAACCTGCTGATTGTTTTGGTTAGTCACACTCTGAGCTAAAAATTGGATAGCGATCCGAAACTCTGCATTCGAAACTCCCTGATCTGGGACTGGAGGAGTTGCGTTAGCATTCCTTGTGTTAGCTCTACGAGGAGGCATGATCTGAAACGGATAACGACGAGTTAGAGAGAGATCATACCAACGCACGATAAGAATATCAAGAAAATGAGGCTTTCCTAAAACACTTCGTAGCTTCCCTCTCATTAGATGTGGTGCACTTCACACCCATGAAAAGGACTCTACTTAGTGCGGCTTTTCAGACATCCTAGGACTCTTAATTCTAATGCTCTGATACAAAGTTTGTCATGCCCCGAGCTACCCTCAAGAAGCAGACATGAGACCTAGGATCACGAGTGACCCCAAGATAACCCTGCTGGCATAACATAAGCATACTATGATAACTGAAATGAGATTATTCTGTGCGGAAGCTTAAACATGAGATAAATTGAAAGTGATGGGGGATACACATTCTAAGTCTGAATATATAATCTGAGAGTTTAACGACAAATGAAATAACAAACTCCAAGCTAAAACTGAATCTAACTATGTCTAAAATAAAGCCTCTAATTGACTAGAAATACTGGGACATGCCCCAGCTAAATCTAGCAAAAACTGAAACTAAAGACTGAAAGTAGAAGGATAATCATGTCAATCGTCCTCGAAGAATAAGGACTCACCACTGATGTTGTTGAGCAGGAGATCGGGAACCGATCTATGCGTGATCTGAATGCTGAGGAGTTGAACCTACATCACGAGAAGATGTAGCGCAAATTATGTGTCAGTACTTGAAAGGTACTGAGCATGCATGATATAATAAAGCTGAACAATATACATAACTGAACAAAGCATATAACTGAGCAATGATGTAAGAGTAGTATGATACTATACTGGAAATACTGAACATCAACTAACTGAATGCAATGACCAAGTTTATAACATGCTGAAACTGAATACTAAACTGTATCTGATAACCTAGTCACTACACTAGAATCTGAATGTGGGAGCTACTAATAACCGATATAAAACCATATGAGCTAAATGTGGAGTCCGATGTATACGCCCCATCGAGCGGACCCAATATACCCTGCCAGAGGTATAGAGGCATGACTGGCGTGATCACTAAATTGTAATGCCCACAGTGGGGACTTATAAACCTATGGGGGCACGTAGTTCTGGGACTATGAGGGTACGCTTAGCCCTAGTCCAACTTGGTATTAAGTCTACTCTCAACTGATTATGTAAATAACACATTATGCCTGAATTTTTGTAATACTGGATAGCTCAAAGTACTGACATGCTAACTGAAAAATCAACATTAATGTACTGATAATGAAACATTCGTAATTGGAGCATGTATAACTGAATAAACTGACCTAGCATGTGTAATTCATGAACTAAATGAATCTACACGACTAGGGTTCTGAATTTAATGCAAGAACTGAAGCAACAACATGATAATCTGATTTGTATCATTCTAGCAGCTAAAACCCAACAATTTCCAACATTCAAGAAACCCTAGGTCTAGATAATATCAAGGGAATCAAGATTCTAACTGAAATCTAGGGACCTAATGGGCGAAAGGAACCCACTAGTGAAATCCCACACAGTTGGTGACAAATTCCACGGAGAAATATTTCGATTTCGGGGCTGAAACTAATGAAAACCTACTGCGTTCTTGGACTAGGGCTTGGTCGACTTTCTCTCTGATTTTTTCTCTAAGTTTCACTTGATTTTGATGATTAATTGATTAGTCTAGGTTCTAATTAGTTTACTAGGCTAAAACTGACCAAAACCACGTAGTTTAGGTGTCCAATGCATAGGGAAAAGACCAAACGACACCTGACTTAAAATCTGTCGGGGTCACAGACGGACCAGACCGACGGACCGTGGATGGACCGACGGTCTGTTCTGGTCAACCATCGTTTATGACTGGGAGTAGAAATCTGGGGTCTCGATCCACGGACCAGGACCACGACCCATGGTCTGACATACGGTCCATGGGTCCGACCGTAGGTCGTGCCTTAGAATATTCTATCTGAGTTTTCTGGGGAGGGTTGCAGGTGGCCAACCATGGACCACCACCTATGGTCCGTGGGTCACCCTACAATCCGTGGGTGGTGCCCGTTGGTGGCACCTACAACTTCTGATTTCAGCAATCTGGTCTGTCTAGGATACGGGGTGTTACAAAATGCCTCTGTGAGCTCCTCCCAAGAAGTAATAGAGTCCCTTGGTAGTTCGGCCAACCACTTCGTTTCTTCCCCCACTAGAGAAAAGGGAAACAAATGGAGTCGTATTGACTCTTAAGAGATATTCTTGAAGGATAATGGTCAACACACATCCACAAAATTTTGAATGTGATCATGAGGGTCCTCATGAACAAGTCCCCCAAAGAAACCTTTCATTTGCAGCAGTTGAAGCATAGTTCCAGTCACATGGAAAATAGCGTTGCCCACAGTTGGGGGAAAATGAATAGCACCGGAGCTTCCCATTTGATCCGTATTGACATCGTTTAAGTTTCCGATGTCGTTATTATTCCCATGTTGACTAGCATCATTTCTCCCATTCACACTCATGTCTTCACCTGTTGAGAGCAAACAACTAGAACACTAATAAGAGAGTTCTACTACAACCAAATTAGTTCACGAAAACACTTCAATAAAAGAATTCTAAGCACCATTCCCCAACAATGGCGCCATTTTTGATAACGCTCAACTACACCTCTTATGATTAAAAGCGTAGGTGGTCGCTAACAAGTATAAATCCAACAGTGAGTTGGGGTCGATCCCACGAGGAATGGTATTGAAAAGAATTCAAATACAAAGTATGAAAGTGTTCTAACTTTTTGTAGATTGGAAATAAACAAAATGTAACATAATGTAAATCAATAAATTTTGATTATCAATATTAAGAGAGTTTGGTAGCCTATTGTCAATGAAGACAATTAACGCGGGGTTTGAACATGTAGAGAGGGGACTTTAGGAGTGTGTGCAATCGAATATTAATTTCACTAAATGGGTAATAAATAATTGCTTTAAATTGTTGAATCTCAATGGGTAGGATGAATTGTAACTATAACAACCATTTTTTTCAATCAACTATTATGTTTCAAGCAAGTTCTTTCGAACCTCAAAAAGCTTAACATTGAAAAGCAACCCAAATCCTTAATCTAACCAACTTTATCAAGCTGGGTTGTCAATACAACTATCAAATATATACTCCACCCTAAGCATCTTTCACAAGCAAGCATAGAGAGCTAAAGCTAGAACTGAATTTGCAACTTCAATCCATAAATGAAAAATGAGTAAATAACTGAACGCATTTGAAAACAACATTAACAATATCCACAAGCTAATTTTTGTATTCAATTACATAATCACACCCCCTAAGGTAAGGGGGTTTAGCCAAGCATGATAAAAAGTAAGTAAGAGTTACCAAAAAGATTCTCCATCAGAATGCTAAAATCTTCAATACTCAATGCCAAAAATTAAGACTAAAACCTTCAAACCTCAATATCTTAGCTTGAAATCTCTCAGAGAATATCAGTTTCTTCCAGCAGAATATTCAGTAATGTGAAAGTTTGTTTTCTCTCTCTTCAAAAAATAATTTATATGTTTCCATAAACTTCCCAAGATTTCACCTCTAGACCAAATCAACGATATTAGTCTGGTTTGCCGAATGACTCAGCGATCCACCGATAAGTAGGAATTATCACCAAATTTATGTTTCAGCTTTTGAATTCTTGATTTCTCAATTGGTAACCCGATGGACATCGTCAAATGACTTCGGCGACTCACTGTTTAGATCCTTTCTCGCCGATTGGACTTGACTTCCTTCTCTAGTTGTTCTAATCATTTAGGCGATCTAATTCGAGCTCACCGTTTCATTTGGTGATGCGCCATTTTGCACTTGAGTTCGTTGAGTTGGCTTGATTCATAAGCCAAATTTGTTGGATCACTTGGTGAGCTAAACACTCACTCGGCGAGTCACCAAGTGACTTTTTCGAGCTCCAGCGTTACTTTTCCTCAACTTTCTTAAATTTTTTCTTCTTCTTTTCGCAATGTTATGTCCTTGCCTTGGTCTTAAGCCTTCATGACTACACATAAGCAATTTAACATCAATTATGAGCACAAAATAGGCATTAAGGACACTAATTCATGAAATAACAAGCCCTAAATGAGTTAAAATTCCCAACTCATCATGACCTTCTAATCATCTTCGATAATGATGGACCCCACATTGATCTGCTTCTTGTCGATGATGGTTCCCACTAACACTGCGTTGGGATGCCGGAGGATGGACTCATTCTAGGAAGGAATGATGTTGTTGCATATGACCCCGAACCAATATTGGGCACCTATATTCAGATCTTCTTCTCAATTCTTGCACTATCAACCATCCAAGGTGGACAAAAGTCAGATACCAATGGTGCTTACCACCCCTTTCAGAACGTCAAGCTCATGGTGCATCCGAATCTGGAACATATCATCCTGATTTGAGGGGGTGCCAAGGGCTGTGTTAATTGCATATGCGTGGAATTGGACCTTCTTAAACTGCACTTCAACTTCATCTAAGGGCTTTCAAACTGTGACCTTCTTTTTCTTTGGCAAGTCCTGAGCATAGGCCATGTAAAACACTCCGACCCTCAATGGAACATGTGGGTTTCAAGGTCTTTTGAAACCCTCAAATTTGTGGAATTGAATAGTTTCCCAAATCACCGGGTAGTCACTCAAAACACCATCTATGGAGAGTCATCTATCCTCTAAAATGGTACGCTCTCTAGCTTCCTTGAGCCTATTGAGGCTTCTAGGAGCGATGATCGGGAGATCTCTTAATGTCGGTGCTTCAGTAGATGAAGGTGGCACCAGTTTGGACCAGATGTCCATTTTTTCTTGCGACCCCTTTTTCGGTTGCTCACTCATACGCATAGAGGAGCGTAGAGTGGTTAGTTGTGAACAAGGAGCCTCAGATGGGTCGGTGATAGTGATGCCCCTATACCTTCTCAAAGGAGGGGGAGGAGGAGAGGAGTCCCTATCTGACTCGATATCTAAAGATACTACTTGTTTACCCTTTGTTCTAGCCATAATCTGCAAAGAACAATCATTCAAATATAGAATTGGTGAAGGTTAGTTGAAATCAAACTCAATTGAAAGCAGAATTCAAAAATTATTCTAAGGCTCGCCTAATGAGAAGGCAGTCTACCTAACAGGATGGAGTTCATCGAATTAGACACTATCAAAATCAAGAAATTCAGGCATAATGGGTGGAGTCAATTCCAACACGGCGATCCACCAAGTTGGTTTCGACGGGCTAAGACAAGTCCACGGAAACTGATAGTGCAAAATAAAAAGAAATAGGCATCAAGGGCTATTTCCAATCCCTCTTGGAAATTATCCTAGTGGGTTCGGCAAACTAAGACAAGTTCATCGAATGGTACAGTACCCAAGGTCACATATTCACTCAAGAAGGTGAGCTGGGGCTTATTCGGGGATTCTCCTAACCACCTTGGCGAGCTAAGACAATCCCGCCGAACAGGTGTTGTTTAACCCAGTGCCTATTTGCACAGAGTAAACCAACATACGCAACAATATCTAGTTCCCCCTCAACTCTACAATCTACCCACATGCTTTTCTACCCATAAGTACTCAGATTTCCCCTAAATTTCATAAAGTATTACTCAAATTGACGATTTGCCCTTCAGAAAGTCATAAATCTATCTATCATTAGAAAAAATCATACAATCAGGTCAACACTGGCTAATCGGACTTCACCCACATCAAATTCAACCAAGACCCATCAATATTTACCAGCCAATTTCAACAAGTAACCAACCCATTCAAGTTTAGCTATTTCTAGGTACAAACATTAGCAATCAACTCATGGGCATAGTTCAATACGATCATTTTAGCACGACCTAATGAAATCAACTAACAACATGCATCACATGGCCTAATGCCCATATATAAAACATATTTTAAAGTTCAAATCATAAGATAGAAATCAAATACCAAGCTCAAATAGAAGCAAAATGTTAAAACACGGTAGGTTAGGTTATGGGTCAACTAATCTAGAAAGATATTGCACTCCATGCACTCAATAATCACATAAGATGGTTCACACACTCAAATATGTTATTGCAAGTGAAAGGGAGGAAATGATCTCAGAGTTAGCAAAGGGTTTTCTTTTTGAAAATAAAAAGACCCTTGGCCTTTTTATACCAGGAACGTTTGACAGTCACAACTAACGTCGCCGAGTGCGTCCGGTGGATTGCTAACTGGAGCTGAAGCTCACCAAAGGTGCCTGAACAACAACCAAATCTAAAGGCTAATTCGGCTAACTTGATGGAGTCTACATAGTGTACTTTGGTGGATCGCCATTTGGAGCTCAGATCGCCTAAATTAATAGTACACTTTCTTCCATTTTCCAGCTCAGAAGGCGGACAAGAATGTATCCACACAATGCCTTCGGTCGATCACCATTATGGTTTTGGCATCACCTATTGTTCCCCTCACAACACTTTGACTTCTTTTCAACCTGCACTCATAACACACACTATTGAAAGTAATAAAATAAAAGTAAAGACTTGGGTTACCTCCCAAGAAGCGCCTTATTTAACGTCGTGGAATGACATAGTTCTCATTTCCTCAACATTCATTTTTAGGATTTAGGACGGTGTCGCTAGGCAACGTTCCCTTTTGACTTGGTGTGAGATGAGTGGCGATCTGGCTTATCTGAGTTTCCAACTATTTGATAGACACCGAATGAGAGGTCACCATTAGAGATAAGGTGGCAAAGTCATTTTTCAACTCTTTCAACACCTCGTCGGATCCTTCAACCTTGTTGAAGATCCTTGTGAGCATTTCCTCAGTTTGGTTTCCTTCCAGACCAACAGGTTCTTTTGGTTGTGGACGATAATGGGGAGGAATATATCTATCTTTTTCAACCTCCCTATCCCTCCAATTTCCATCTCTCCAATCTTTCCAACCGCTATCTCGCTTCCTGTTCCGACCTTTTCTTTGGTATTCCCGGTGAGAACCCCCCATTTGGTTTCCCAAGTATTGAACTTCTTCGTTGTATAATGCCTCAAACTTGATATCATCCAGGAACTGCCCACTACTTGTTCCAAACGCATTCACCGATTTAAGTCCAACTCCCATGACATGCTTAGAAAACAAATTGAGTTAGGTCATCATTTTAGCCATGTTTTCATCCCGTTCATTGTTCTTTTCGATTTGTTCTTTACTCATGCTCAGTTGTAGAGTAAACACTTGGTCTTCTCTAGTATTTCATGCTCGATTAACCTTTGTCATGTTGTCTAGCAACAATGTTGCTACCTCATACAGTTGTCTCATTAATCCTCCTTGGACCAAATGATCAGTCACACCTCTATTGACTGAATCGAGGCCACAATATAAGTATTGCAGCAACAAATTGTCCGGAACACCATGTGTTGGACATTGCAAGAGTAGTTTCCTGAACCACAACCAAGTCTCATGTAGAGGTTCACCTCCAATTCGCTTAAAATTTTGGATTTGGGTTCGAAGTTTAACCATCTTCGAAAGGGAGGGGGGAGGGAATCTCTCCAAGAAAGCTTCATCAAACTCATCCCAAGAACTAATATAGTCATTTGGCAATTCCACCAACCATCATGTAGCTTCACCCGTCAAAGAGAACACGAATAACCTAAACCTCACAGACTCTAATGAGATATTTTTGAACACAACCGTCCCACACACCTCCACAAAGTTCCAAAGGTGTTCATGGGAATCCTCATGAGATAAACCCCCAAATATTCCTTGTAGTTGGAGCAATTGTAGCATTGTTCCGTTACATGAAAAACTGCCCTCCAAGTTGTGTGGGGGGGGGGTATCCGGATGGCTCCCGTGGTTTTAACGATGTTTACATGCATATTATTAAAATCACCCATGTTGTCATTTTTACCATTGTGACTATCGTTGTCACTACCATGGTCACTCATGTCCTAAACCTTCAAATCAGTAAACCATAACACCAAGCAACAATCTACTACAACTAAAAAAATTATAAACTAACTTCTCAAATGGAATTTCTAGCAATCATTCCCCGACAGCGGCACCATTTTTGATAATGCTAAAACTACTCTTCAAAACCAATTAAAAGATTAAGCAGACGTAGTAAATGAAAATATCCAACGAAAAGTTGTGGTCAAATCCCATAGAGAATGATAAAGGGCTAGTAATTCTATCAAGAAATTTGGAATGTAAATTCATTCATTTGCAGCAATAAAACAAATGGGTAGATGATTCCACCAAATTTAATAAAGAGATTTGGTTATCAAAAGTCGCAATTGAACCAAGATTTCATAAATTTAAATAAGTAACAAGTAATCTAGGGGTGCGGAGATTGGAAATCGATATCACATAGGGCTAATTGTGTTGCTCTATAGTAATGAACATTTATGGATAGACTTGGTCATCTTCATTGACACTAATATTCTTTTGTTCTCATAGTATCATTTTATAGAATCTCTTTTCGGTCTCATCTATGTGCTATATTGAACAAACCAATACCTTACATTATTATCTCTTTCGATGCAACAATAGGGCAAATAGATCCGACTCATAACCTCTATTTTCAAGCAAGTTACAAACATCAAACCTAATTTGCGAGTATCAAACTAATTACTCACTCCAATCAATCTCTTTCGAGAATCAATCAGAGATCGAAAGTAGAAATTAGGTTTGCAACCTTAACCCATCAGTTAACCCCATGCTAATTACACCAAATCAATGTATGAACAACAACAACACAGAGTATAACACAATACCCACAGCAATAAATCAACATCGAATCCCATAATTGCACCCCTAGATTTTAGGGTTGTAGCCACCCATCATAAAGAGTAAATAAATTATACCTTTCATGAAAGCAGCCATGAGAAACATGAAATTAAGCAATTACCTACTTTGAATTTAACTTTAATTTATCAATTTCATGAACAAAGGTTAAAAACCCCCCAAAACTAAAAAGTGTTCTTCACAAGGTAAAATGTTTCTCTCTCTAACTATTGTTCAAAACCGTAGAATTTTGAACTCTTTTTTGAACTCCTTTCTTTCTCTTTTCTTTAGGCTATTTATAATTTTTCCAAAATTTGGCCCAAAACTCAATGCATGACCCATTATGCAAAATTAGTCGGGCTCGCCGATCACAACGGGTGGATCACCCGCTGCTTCTCAGCTCGCCTTTCTCTTGCTCTAGGCTTCAGGTGTTTGAACTTCAGTCGACGAGCTCGTTTAAGTCTTCCTTTAACACTCGGAAAATCTTTGAGTACCATTTTTGTTCACCTTTCAAGCCTTCAATTTTTCTTCTTGTACAGTTGCCTTCGACGATGGTTAGCATATTCTTTTTTCTCATTCGACGCATCGCTATTTCCCTTTTTGTTCACCGACCTGCCTCAATAAATTCAAGTGTTGTGCATTGTCAATTTGGGTGAGTTCAAACTCATTGGGGGATCCAACCTTCTTGCTAGGAGATAAACAATATGGAGTTTACATTTCTTTTCATATTTTGACCATTCTTTCAAACATTCATCCTTGCCTTATTCTTTAGACTTCACAACAACAAATAACCAAAATATTGTTAAAATAGGACATAATTAGGCATTGAGGACACTAATTATTGAGCTAAATAGGCCTTAAATGAGTGTAAATATACCACTCATCAAGCACCACTGTTTTGCCTTTGGCTTGTATCTACGATCTCATCCCATTTTCACACCATACTTAGTTTATTTCAAGGTCTTTTCACCCTACATTGCATAAAACATCTTTCATAAGCTCTAAATTATATAATTGAGTAAGAGTAAGAATATTCACCAAGATTGTCCTAAAAATGAGTATAAATGTGAGATAAGCGACTAAAAAGAGTGTAAATTCACCAACATCAATACCATGTTAAGACCTAGTGCGAAACATGTAGCTTCATAGGAAAAAGTGGAATCAAGATCAAATATAATTGTTGCAGGCCAATGACATACTGCAACATTGCGTGTGATAACTTCATTTGAGGCCTCAACCTCTTGTCTCCCTAGAAATATAGCAATGTACATGATTACCCTCAGAATAACTAGAATATCTCAATGGAACATCTAGAGGAAACACAAGAACAAGTTCTTATGCTTTCTACTTAAGATATATTGTCACACGCTGCAACTTTTAAGCTAAAATCTAAACCATTCTCCAAATATGTATAGGCCTGAACTGATGATTTATAATTGTACGCATGTGTTAAGGTTAATTATTTACTGTGGGAATAGCTTTGGTGATTGATTAAGGTAGAAGAATCCTCTAGCATAATGTTAAGTTGAAAGCTTCCTTACCGATTGAATTTGTCTATAAGATTTTACGTACGTCAACTTCAAATGATCATTTGTCCTAAAATATAAATAGTTATGTGTCCTACTACACACCATATTAAAGATATTTTAGTCTTCTTTCCAATACCGCCAACCGTTCATAAATACGAGTCCATATCAAAATGGTATGATCGTTTTACAAGACGCTCCAATTCATTCCCAGGTACTACGAGTCATCAGTCAAGTCGTAGTTTGATAGTACTACTCATACTTTGGACCCGTGAGTAGGTTTAGATAGTACTAAAACCCATCCAAGTTCTACGATTGACAGTATGGGTCGTGGTTTGATAGTACAACCCATACTTTGAACCTATGAAAAGGTTCATAGAGTTCCAAAAAATCCACTTAGGCAAACATGAGATGGACTACGATTCGTGGTATAAAAGTATAAGTCATATAATGACTCCTGTGTCACTATATTTAAAAATTTAATAGTGTTTTTCTAGGGATATTTTTGTCTTTTACTTATCTTTATAAGCCTAATCCACGATGTTTTAGCATAAACTAGGGGAATATATCATATTAAAGACTCTATTTCTCGCTTATTCTACGCTCTCAACTCCTCAATCTTGGAACATACCTTAAAAAGGGCTACATGTCGGGTTCCAAGCTTTTGAATCAAGTTTCTCTACAATACTCTAGTTCTCTTAGGTATGTAAGTTTTTGGGGGTTGTGAGGGCGTTTTGGTAATTTTGGTGGAAATTAGTTAGTTGTGGCTTCATTGGGTGCCTGGTCAAGGAGACCTCAAATTCGTGTTTTAATTGTTCCAATGGGTCCAAAACTTTGAATTTAGTGGGGTAGCATATATGGTTTGTCTGTACAGAATTCTGAATGAATCCCTAGGGTCCATTTGGAGAATGGTGACTCTTAATGTTTTGTTTTCATTCTTGTATATGATGTCTGATGATTTCCTCATTGCGATCATGTGGCCTTCCACCGCAATCACGTAGGTGTATTTTTTTAGTGAGTCGCGTGTGTGTAAAGCCTGACATGATCATGTAGGTCTAAATACCATAGGCATCGCGATCGCGTACACTCTGTGGTAATTGCGCAAGTCAAAAATGGGGTTGTCTTATTTCCTTCTTCACGATCGTGTGGAGGGTGTCGCAATCATGTAGAACAAAATACCTTGGCAGAATATGATTTCTCAATTATGTGATTTCTTCCCCATTCCTCCATTTTTGAACCTTAAGAGCTCTAGTGAGGCAATTTCAGAGAGGATTTTCAAGATTTATCTTTTGGGTAAGTGATTTTAATTTTAACCCTTCATAACCCATTTATTATTTCGTGATTTTAACATCAAAATCATCATTTTTCGCTAAAATTGGCAATTTTCTCATGAACTTGATTTTAGTAAATTGGACTTTGGAGTATGATTTCTAACTCATTTTTATACAATTTCTCATGTGAGTTCCTAATTCCATAAGTAACATGTTTTTCTATCAAAATTTACAAATTTACCTTTAGTCTGCGAGTTTGACTTGTCAGGTCAATTTGGATCTGATATTTTAAAATTAGTATTATGGGTATCATTGTTCATGTTTTCTTATATGGATCCTATATTTGATTAGATGTATGAATTCGAAGGCTCGACGTAATGGAAAGTTTCAAGTCCCAATTTGATTTCTTCACTTTAAGGCAAGAAGGGCGCGAGAAGTTTTGTGAAGGTAGAGAGAGATTTTCAAATCAGACATCAAGTTGGTTCGCTTCCCATTTCCAAGAAGATCCCGGGCTCGATCTGGTTTAGTATCAAGGTGATTCTTTTTATGTTCCTATATATATGGGTCCGTGCAGCATTTCCACGATATCATGGACCTTTTTGAGTCTTTTACAAAGTGTGTTAGGCCTTGTTTGATATTTGTTCATGATTAGTAGTTTGGGGGAATGGTGAGGGTGTACATGTGGACCCAATAACGAGTAAACACCCGAATTCTATATTCTAGTATATGGGTTTAAGTGCACTCGTTGATATTTTATTGTGTATTGTGCCTATGAGTGGCCTTTTATGCCTATTATGAATCCTCATTGATGATAGGCTCATGATTGATGTGGTAAATTTATTGATGTTAAACTTGTCATCCCCTCATTATGCATATGATCATGTCTATTTGCATTGGTGTTTAGATTCTAATATGAGATGACACTACGAAATTGATCAAAAAGAAAGACAAAGAGGATATGATTTTGTGGGGTGTTCTCCACGCCGAGATGATATACAAATGATTTTTTGAGGGATATGCCCCTCACTGGTGTAGGTGCATTGACTGATATGTCTCCCATGGGTTCCGACTGGTTGATGAGCAGCGGGTGTGTATCATTAGGATAAAAATACATCATTTTGTGACATATGCATCATTCTATGACATATGCATTGCATTGCACGTCAATATCATTGACTGGTATCTATGAGTTTATTGTTATTATTGTGTTTATTGAATTGAAAAACTCATAATGGTATTGTTTGAGAGTCTAATGGTGTACCTTATTTGAAGGGTCATTCGTATTGTGTATGTCCTTTGTTTCTATTAAAATTGCTAGGTTGGTGTAACACCTCGGAAGTTTGAGAGTTGAAAAGAAGAAAAAATGCTGAAAATTTCTTTGAAGAAGGGGTCTACGACTTCTACCTACGGACCGTAGGAAGTCCTACGGGCCGTAGAGAGTAAACTGTAGAACCCAGAGTTAGGTTTTTGAATTTCAAGTTTCTGAAGTTCGACCTACTACTTGACATAATGAGCCGTAGGAATTTGGACGAGCTGTAGGTTGTAGTCATAGGATGGATTCAGAGATTTGAGTTGAGACCTCAGTTCTACCGAAGGATTTATTGGGTCATAGACCAGCATCGTAGGAAGTGGGAAAATATTTTCAAAATCAAGTCCAGTAACTACTCTACGATTGATCAGGACAGTCCGTCGAATGCACTATGGACTGCAACAAGGTCCCGTAGAAAATTTCTAGACTTAGTGAAATTTTGAGTTAAAGTTAAGGTCTATGATTTGGGTCTACAGGCCTTAGGAAACCAGTACAACCCGTAGAAAGGTCTACGGATCGTAGGTCAGACTCGTAGTACTGTCCGATAGTAATTTTTAAGGGATATTAGGGTCTTTTCCTATGTTCTTAAAGCCTAAGCTATGTCATTTTGACCCTCATTCTAAGCCATATATAATATATTTAGGTACTTAAACTACCCACTATAAATTTATTCCCCTAATTCCCAAATTTCAACAAAATTCATATCTCCCAATTCTCTCTAAGGCTCCCAAGGGATTCTAGGGTTCTTCAAGTTCAGGTCTCATTTATTCATCAATTTCTTAGGGCTTCAAGATCAAGGTATGTAGGTAGTTCATCAATGGGTTCCATTCACCCATTGAGTCCCCAAAGATTCGCCAATTCAATTTCCCAAAATTGGTTAAGTTGTCATTCAATTTCTCATGGGTTCTATTTGTATGGATCTTAACTATTTGATTTCCATCATATTGTGATTATTTAGTTTCAATTACATGTTTTCCAATAAATTCCATATTAACCCATGCATTGATCGTGATTTTGACTATGAACCCTAATATGCATGAATTTGAAGAAAAGCTATGAATGATGTTTTCATGAACTTATGCATGATTTATGAAAAATGATATTTTATGATCTAGGTTGCTTTAAGATGAACATCAATGAAATTGTGAAAGGCTTTTCTCACATATTAAGGGATTGTGGCTTGGTGAAAGGTTTTCTCACTTAAACTTGATTCAAGATTTAATGAGCTACTCTATGATGATTTGGCTTGGATTAGTATTTGAATTGTACTTTTCCATGTTTGATGATAAATTTATGAAAATGACTATTCTATTAGGATTTAACTTAGCACCGAGAGAACTTTGAGGTGGAGGCTCAAATAGGGTAGTCTCTAGTAGCAACCTCTTGTTCCAAACTACGTGCCCCCGTAGGATTTCCTTAAATGGCCTATCTAGTGGATCCACATATAGAACATGATCTGATACAGAGTTCTAACTTGGCAATTAGAATCCCCCTTCTTGATGTGGGAGTTACATTGGGTTGCATGTTATGGATCGCATGGTCTATTGTCGGTTAAAGCTAATATCCCACAAAATAAACTGAATTACTTTAAAAAGGTTTATGAAGCTTTCCTTATGTTTTAAGATGCATTGACCATGTTAATGATTTACGATTCTTCTTAAATGTTCTTACTATGATTAGTTATGTCGTGTATTTCATGTTTTCAATTATTTCCTCTCATGATCACATTTCATGTTTTATTGCATTTCGCTCATACGTAGTACATTCCATGTACTAATGCATACTTGTGCTTACATTGTTTCATTAATGTAGGGCGTGATGATTCCTCTCCCTCCCTTTGTGGCTAGTGGATTGCCTTGAGGATTCGAAGACTTGGTGACTCCTCATACTTTGATTATTATGTCACCTTTATTTATTTCTTATGTCTTTATGTTTCGGATGTTGTACGTGGTGTACATGTTACGTCCTGACCACATCTTTGATGTAATAGATGGCTTGTCAAGACTATGTTAGACTTCCACTTAAATGTCAAACCCTTTACTTCATATGAGATTTCATGCTTTTCTCTATTATGTTGTGTATATGCATGTAATGTGGCTTGTGTAGGGCCTTTCGGGATATTATATGCCATAACACATCTAGGGAGTACTTTGGATCATGACAAACTTGGTATTCAGAGCATAAGGTTTTAGAAAAAGGTCCTAGGAAGTCTAACAAGCCACATTGAGTAGAGTCTTGTTCATAAATGTAAAGCGCACCATATTTTATGAATAAGAGGCTACAAAGAGTTTAGGAAAATCTACTTCTTTCATTACTCAAAAGTCGTGCCATAGAGTCTATCTCTATAAAGATCTTTCTCCTAAATCATGTTCGATCCTTTTTAGGATATGGCCCCTCGAAGAGCTTATGTGAGAAGGAATACGGGCAACAATAATATGGAACCCGAGGTTCCCCAAGTTTCGGTTGATCCTTTGGCCAAGCAAGTGACACATGCATAATTTTGAGCCACTTTCCAAGTGTTGGCTTAAGACATGATGGACCAAATGTGGGTGCGGCGGCGGCAAGGATAACGGACTTCACTAGGATGAATCCTCCAGAATTTGATGGGTCTAAGGTTGATGAGGATCCTTAAGAGTTAATTGATGAGGTGTATAAGATAATAGGTATACTGGGATTGACTACGGTTGAAAAGGCAGAATTGAACGCTTATCAACTCAAGGATTTTGCTCAAGTGTGGTTTGAACAATGAATAGTGAGAGGGTTATTGATGTGGGTCCTCTTGATTGGGAGAAATTTAAGGGAGTTTTTCTTGATCATTTATTTCCTCTTGAAATGAGAGAAGAGAAAGTGCTTGAGTTCATTAACCTCCGACACGAAAATATGAGTGTAAACGAGTATGCTTTGAAGTTTACTCAATTGGCTAAGTATGCTCCAACTATGGTTGCCGACTCTAGGGCAAGGATGAGTAAGTTTGTATTGGGTCTGTCCAACTTGGTTGTCAAAGAGTGTAGCACCTCCATGTTGAACAAGGAAAAGGACATTTCCCGTTTGATGATACATGCCTAAAAAATTAAAGACGAAAAGCTCAAGCAAAGGGTAAATGAGTCCAAAAGGGAAAGGACCGATGATGGTGACTTTTCTAATTCTAGGTTCGGTGTACAAGGGAGTCCTCAATTCTGGCAAAAGTTTCCAGTCAAGGTTCCTCTAACGCTCTGGCTCCTAAGTTCAATAAAGATAGGGTGTCTAACCCCATGCCTCAAGCAGGAAATTGTAGTTATGGATCTTGTATTCTCACTTGTACAAGGTGTGGTAAGAAACATGATGGCAAGTATTTAGCCAGTATGGATGGTTTCTTTGGTTGTGGAAAAAGTGGCCACAAAGTGAATGATTGTCCATTGCAATCTAGCAAGGGTAAGGATGGTATACAAGCTCAACCTAGTGAATCTGGTTTGTGTGCTGCTTGTCAGAATAGGTTTTATACTCTTCAGACTCGACAGGATCGTGAGGATTCTTCATTTTTGGTGACCGGTATATTGAAAGTATTTCATCTTGATGTTTATGCCTTACTTGATCTAGGTGCTACCTTTTCTTTTGATACTCCTTATGTGGCCATGAGAATTGATGTTGGTCCCGAAACCCTTTCTTATTCCTTTCAGGTCTCTACTCCTGTGGGTGATGCTATTCTGGATAAGGGAGTCTATAGAAATTTTCCTATTTCCATTTCTCATAGAGTCACTCATGTTGATCTTGTAGAGCTTGATATGCTAGATCTGATGTTATACTTGGGATGGATTAGATTCATGCATGTTATGCTTCCATAGATTGTAGGACCAGATTGGTCACATTTAAATTTCCAAACGAACCTATCGTGTCATGGAAAGGGGAAATTATGTTCTAAAGGGTCAGTTTATATCTTGACTAAAGGCTAGGAAGATGATCTCTAATGGTTGCATTTATCACCTCATTCGAGTTAGGGATATAAACTCTAAAACCCTTACTCTTGAGTTAGTTCTTATTGTAAATGAGTTTCCCGAAGTGTTTCCCGATGATCTTCCCAGTATTCCTCCCAAAAGAGAAATAGACTTTGGTATTGACATTCTCCCATATATGCAACCTATCTTTATTCTTCCTTACCGTATGGCCGTGGCAGAACTTAAGGAGTTAAAGGACCAATTAAAGATTTGTTGGATAATGATTTTATTAGACCGAGTATCTCTCCATGGAGAGCTTCGGTGTTGTTTGTTCGAAATCAGGATGGTTCTCTCCGAATGTGCATTGACTATTGACAACTTAATAAGGTCACCATGAAGAATAAGTATCCTATTCCAAGGATAGATGACTTGTTTTACCAACTTCAAGGAGCGAGTTACTTCTCCAAGATTTACTGCCACTCGGGTTACCACTGATTGAGGGTGAAAGAAAATGACATTCTGAAGACGGTTTTTTGAACCCGATATGGTCATTCTGAGTTTCTAGTGATGTCGTTTTGTTTGACTAATGCCCCGGCGGTGTTTATGGATTTGACGAATATGGTCTTTAAGAAATACCTTGATATGTTTGTGATTGTGTTTATTGATGATATCTTGATTTACTCACAAACTGAGGACGAGCATGTTGAGCATTTGAGGATTGCATTGCAAATTCTCAACGATCGACAATTGTATGCTAAGTTTAGCAAGTGTGAGTTTTGGTTGAGATCTATTGCTTTCTTTGGCCATATTTTCTCCGATGAAGGTCCAACTCGATCCTAAGAAAACCGAGGTGGTTAAGAAATGGGCTAGACATTTGTCCGCTTGAGATATATGGAGTTTATTGGGTTTGGCAGGCTATTATAAGAGGTTTGTGGAAGTATTTTCCTCCATTTCTTTGCCTTTGACAACACTAACTCAAAAGAAGGTAAAATTCCTATGGTCGGAAGCTTGTGAGAAGAGTTTTCAAGAGTTAAAGGATAGATTCACTTTTACCCCTATTTTGATATTCCAAAAGGATCGGATGGTTTTGTCGTGTATTGTGGTGCTTCACGGATTGGTCTTGGTTGTGTTTTGATGCAACATGGGAAATTCATTGCTTATGCATCAAAACAACTGAAGGTTCATGAAAAGAATTACCCAACTGATGATTTGGAGTTACGGCGATTGTGTTTTGTCCCGACCCAAAGTACACCCTAGATGTGACATGGCATATAAGACCCCGAGAGGCCCCACACAAGCCACTTAGCATACGTCATACTAGATAATAGAAACAAAAGAGTTTAAAAGGTACCATTTCATACAAAAGAGTTTGACAAAAGTGGAAGTCTAAACATAAGTCTCAAAGTCATCTAATACATCATAAGGAAAGTGATTGGAAAGTAACCCATACATCACATAAACAATCAGAAATGAAAATGACATAAAGCAATAAAAGAGTCTCGATTTTCGGAACATGAGGACTCGCCAATCTTCAAACACTGCTAAAAAAACTACCGAAAAATGATGGCCAAAAGGAACGGACTACATCGCCTTTTTGGTCAAAATTGATGAAAAAGCGATACAGTCAAGTTCGCCATTTTTTGGCTCGACGCTTTTCAAAAAGCGACGGACTGCGTCACTTTTTTGTTTTTTTCTTAAATTTTTTTTTGAATAATGCGACGTCGTCCATTGTTTTTTTTTAATTTTTTTTTTTATTTATGAAAAGTGACGCAGTCCGTCGCTTTACTTTAATTTTATAATTTTTTAAAATCTTGAAAAAGCGATGGACAAAGAGACGCTGTCCATCGCTTTTCTTTAATTTATTTTTTAGAAAAATTCAGCAATGCAGCGCAGTCCATCGCTTTTCTGGAAATTAAATTTGAAAAAACCCAGAAAAACGACAGACTAAAGGACCCTTTTCATCGTTTTTGGGTTTTTTTTTTAAAATGCAGAAAAGTGATAGACAAAACCACCCTGTTCGTCGCTTTTTCTACATTTTTTAGAGCAGAAACTGGCAGTTTCTGTTGCCCACCTACATCAATTCAATTCAATTCAGCCCAATCACGCAAAACACATAATAAACATACTACACGAAATATAAAACAACAAACTTAAATTAACCTTCAAAAATACCTAAATCACAATTTAAAGACTTATAAAGTCTTTCAAAATTCGTTTTAAAATTTTTAAAAAGTGCATAAACTAAAGATTAGATGTCTAAGGGGTGCAATATATGAAATTATCCTCTTCCTCATCACTCTCCTCGTCAGTGTCATCGACATGAGTTGATGTAGCAGGTCGACAAGCGAGGTTCAACACTTGTTCTTTGATTTGTTGAACGGTCACACTCATGCTTTCTTGTTCAGCTACTCTTCTTCGCTTCGACTCTGTTAGTGTTGCTGTAAGTTTTGCTATTTGATCCGACATAGCATCAATCTGAACACCGTCAAGTGTCTCGGTTTGACGTCACGATCCAATACATTCTAAGACTGGCTGGAGTCATCGTACATCGTTCCGAGAGCCTCGACCATAGAGTCTATCCTTGTGTGTCCCCCTACCACTTTTTATGTCCAAATTTGAGTCGATATTTTATGTGTCATTTGGACTGAACTATCTCGATTCTCATTCACGTATTGATTATATTGTTCCTTTATATTAAAAATAAAAAATTAGGATAAAAATATATCCATACTATATCCATATATATATATATATATATATTCACTATTCATATTCACTTTTCATATTAATTACTTACATAAGTTTGTTCGGCCCTTTCCTCCACCAACACATACGGATTCAACTCATTTTCTTTCTTCTTCATATGAGTCTTCTTGAAAACCTCTGGTACAAGGGGAGTGCGCCCCATTTATTTTTCCTATAAATAAAAATGAAATTTATAAGGATATTAATCAACTAATTATATTCAATCAACTACTTGTGTATTTAAAAGTTTGTATTAGAACTTACCATCTCTCTTACAATCGTTCCAATGCTCTTTACACCCCGGTGTGCAACGAGTCACCCTTAAGACTGCCTCTAGCCTTTTTGTCTTGTTTGAACATTGCCTTAAGCTTATCGATGTTCCAATACTGGTGTAATTCATCAAAAACATGAGGCAATATCCAACCCGGACACTGATCAGTGTCCCAAACTTTTTTTAGCCTGCTAGACTGTCTCGCAGATGCCCTCCTTTCAAATGTGGTCGCAATGACCATATTTTACCTCGGTTCCCAAGTACACATAGTCTGAAAAGAATGAATAGTGTTAGATCATTAAAGAAAGTAAAGTATACCAAAATTATTAAACTTAACTAAAAAATATTTACCTTAAATTCATTAAACATCATCTGGCGTATATTATTTGGGATCTCACTCCAGGAGTGATAAGCTTGTGTAACGAGTCTTCTCACACACTCTTTTAAAGCCCGGGCAGCATCCTTTGCAGATTCCACCTGCAAAACACATAATAAACATGTTAGTTCATGAATAATATATTAAAGTATAAAAAATAAGTAAAATAAAGTAACAAATTGATAACAAAACAAACTTACGATGATTCATCTGGCTCAATCATAAATCTGCCAATCCTATCCCTCTGTCCTGGTTCTAGAGCAGACGTCTCATCTGGTGTAGCACTAGGTGTAGGTGTAGGTATAGGTGATACACAAGGATGCACATAATGTTTAGTCAATGGAGGCGTACCGGCCACAACATCTGACTGCTCACTACTAGAATCTCTAATCCTCATGGAAGATAGCTGAGGAGATGTACCTATGGGAGATGGAGTACCAGCCAATGACCTATTCACCGATAAGGGACGTGCTTGATGAATAGCCTCTAAAGGTAGGTCATTGTAGCGTCATGAAGGCAAATACTGTGAAGTAGAGGAAGCACTGGCTGGTCGACGATAATTAGATTAATATGCTCGAGGATCTGTCGTACCAAACGGAACACCCAATAAATGGGTATCATGAGTAATGCGCTTTGCGCATAAGAAAGAAATCCTGGAATATCCTCAGGATCTATGGGTCTCCGAGACTTCTTCTTTTTAGCCTTATTAGGCTGGCTAACTCCAAGATGCTCACGAGATCTATCATCCTCGCCCCCTGATGATATCTGTATGCAAATTTATATGGATAATATATAAAAATTATAAATTAAATAAAATTAATATTAGCAAAATAAATTAACTTACATACTAGTTATAAAGTCTATCATTCTACTTCTATTCCTCCTCGCTTGTTTAATTTTCATCATTCTCCCATCCTTCCTCCGAGGTTATTTCATTTTCATTGTCACTTTATTCATCATCAAATGATTCATTTTCCTCATTCTCATTTATTTCTTCCTCAACATTTATCATTATCTCATCATCAGATACTTCTTCTAATATGTGTTGAGGATGTTCTAGTGTTGTTTCCAATTCAGCATTAACTTGTTGCTGAACAATTGCAACCTTATTTTGGTACGCCACATCTACGACATTGTCAATTTCAATTCTTCTCACAGTTTTAGTCTTTATAACAACCCACCAATCATCTTTGTCTCTACGCAATGGATATGGAGCGTAATATACTTGTTTAGCATTTTGTGCAATGATGAAAGGATCATAACTTTTATATTTTTTGGTGTGCCTAATTTCAATTATACTATGTTGTTGGTCCACTTTTTTGTCTCTATGTGATGGGTCAAACCACTTAGAAAGAAATTATACGATCTTCTATTTAGGTCAACCTGAATACCTTACTTCAATAATCTCATGAATGACACCATAATATTCAATAGTTTGGCCAGTACCATCAACATCACCTTGTGTGCAGACATCGTTATTATTGTTTTCTTATTCCTAGAAACTTCTTCAGTTTGAAACTTAAAACCATTGACAAAACACTTTTTCATTGTCTGAATTTGAGATTGAGGTCCAAGTGCAACTTCTCTCACTAATTGCAAATGTTCGACATTCGAGTATTCATCGTAAACCTATATATTGTTATTCAAAATAATACAATTTAGTATAACATGAATACATTATTAAATACTTATTGATTCAATATAATCTTGCATACTTACATATTCTTTTAGCCATTTGGAAAATCCCGTATAGATGGCTTCATTACCCCATATGTTTATGACCAAGCTAATAATTGTTCATTCAATTTTTTGTTAGTTAATAAACACTTATTAGTATGTAATTTGATAACATACTTTAACACTTACTTGAGATATGGTTGAATACCTAGAAAATTAAGCAAAATATGTGTCATAGTTGATTCCATTTCCATACTAGTAAAGTCTCGCTTTTCACACTTTTTAGATCCTCAACCATTTTGATTAAAAATTGATATCGATGGAAAAAAAGAATCGACATCACCTTCATCATTGCGATTGGGCTTGTTTCTCCTACATGACACTTCATTCCCAAAGTAATAAGAATAAAAATCACTAGTTTCTCTCCCAATATGACCTTGAACAACTGATCCTTCGATCTTTCTCCTTTGCTTAATTGTTTGCTTGGAACGACCAATTTTTCTCCATGTATATATCTATATATGTTAATTAAGAGAAATAAACTTAGTGAAAATAACTTAGTGAATATTTCAATGTTACCTCTGAAATGGATACATCCATCTTGTTTGAACTGGACCTCAGAGGCGGGCCTCTTGTACAAGGTGAATTGGAAGATGCTCCATCACATCAAAGAAACCACATGGAAAGATCTTCTCCAACTTAGTAGTAATAAAAGGAATATTTTCCTCCATCCTGTCTAAACTACTCTCCAACAACTTTCCAGAACACAAATTCTTAAAGAAAACACTTATCTCTGTGATTGGTTTCCATATCATTTTGGGTAGATGGCTAAAAGCGATAGGAATTAAAGTTTCCATGAATACATGACAATCATGAATTTTCATACCTATTAATTTTCCTTCATTTATATCTGCTCGCTTTCCTAAATTCGAAGCATAACCCTCCGACATCCTTAAATTTTTAAACCACTCACAAATTTCATGTTTCTCATCCAATGTGAATGAAAAATCAGCTTTGAGTTTAACTATTTACCATTTTATAATTTTTGCAGCCACAACTCTCTTCTCCTACAATATTCCTTTATGCCCATTCTAGCTTTTGGATTGTCTTTTGTCTTACCCTTAACATCCATTATTGTGTTAAACAAATTGTCAAAATATTTTTTTTCAATGTGCATCACATCAAGATTATGTCGTAGCAGATTGTTCTTCCAATATGGAAACTCCCAAAATATGCTCTATTTGGTCCAATTATGTTCAACACCATATCTAGGAAGTCTAGAAGGTGAAACTTATGTAACTTTAGGCAATTGAGAAAATCTCTCCCAAATTTGATGTCCTGTGAGTAATGGAGGTGGGGGGTCATTTTCAACCTTATTTTTCCTGAATGCATTTTTCATCTTTCTAAACTCATGGTCCATTGGTAAGAACTGACGAAGACAATCAAACCATGTATTTTTTCTGCCATACTTTAAAGTGAATGCCTTACTATTTTTCGTGCAACACGGACAAGCTAGCTTTCCAGCTGTCATCCAACCATCCAACCAGACAACATCTTATATGCAAGAAAATCATTAATAGTCCACATTAAACAAGCACACATAACAAAATTTTGCTTAGTTGATATATCATAAGTCAAAACGCCTTCAAACCACAATTGTTTGAGCTCATCTATCAATGGTTGCAAATAGAAATCAATCAAATATTTTAGATTACGGGGACCTGGAATAACACAAGTTAGAAAGATATAGGGACTTGTCATGCACATTTTAGGAGGAAGATTACACGGAGTAAGAAATACAAGCCAACAAGAATAAGGCGAAGCAGCATTAGAGAATGGTGTGAAGCATCTGCACACAACCCCAATCTAACATTTCTTGGTTCACTAGCAAAATCAGGATATACGTTATCAAAATGCTTCCATGCTTCTCCATCAGATGGATGAGATAACACACCCGGTGGCCTTCTGTATTCACGATGCCATCTCATATGTGGAGCAGACCTCATCGATGCATACGACCTATTTAACCTAGGAATAAGAGGTAAATAATGCATCGCCTTAACTGGGACCATCTTTCCCGCAGGAATCCTCTTATAACGAAGCATGTCCACAAAACTTACAATTTTCTAATTCACTATTAGTCTTGTAAAACAACATGCATCCATTAACACAACAATGAATTCTATCATACGTCAATCCTAATTTGGAAACCAAACGCTTTGCCTAATAGAAGTTCTTAGGTATGTTAAACTCCAGATTAACTAGTTCATCCAAAAGATCAACTATTGAGTCCATAGACACATTAGCAACATTTCAATATAATTTAATACTTATTAATCTAACCGCAACTGACAAGGCAGATACGGACTCCCTTTACATAGTGGATGACTAGACTCTTCTAATTGATCATAAAAGCGTCTTGCTTTTTCATTAGGAGCTTCATCAAAATATTGACCTTGAACCCCGAAAGCATCATTGATCATTTCATGAACCCTATCATGTTCAACCCTTTGATCATATTGTTCAATCCTAATTTGCCCATGTGGTGCAAGCGTATTATATTCATCCACGGGCATCAAATTATAAAACATACCATTCAATCTATCTCTTAGTTCATGATCAACTCATACAAAATATCTAGGCTTAAATCCCTTACGGTACAAATAAATCATGACTCTATCTGGTTCAAAATATGTTAACCACCTACATGCACTACAAGGACATCTAACCAATCCATTATTCTTGTAAAAATCAAGTGTCATTGTATGTTTAATAAAACCTCTAACAGCGTCAATAAACTCAATTTTCAAACCAGCACCAGTTTTATAATGCATATTATACATCCACAAACGACGATCCATCTACAAAAATATAGCTATTCAATTATAAATTAAATTTAATACTAATTTAACTACATTAAACTAATTTATATTGTTAATATATATTTATAATTATTTAATAATTATATTTATTATTACTTATATATATTTAGCTAATTTATATATGTAATAATTAATTAGTTCATAAATACTACATTTCAAGATCTACAAAGTTCAATCTTAATTAATTCATAAATACTAATTATGTTCAAGTTCTAATTAAGTTCAAAATTAACTTTTCAAGTTATCATAAATTAATTAAGTTCAAAAAAGTTCTAATTAATATAAATTCAAATAAATTAAGGTCAATAAGATTTCAAGTACTTCAAAGTTCTAATTAAGTTCAAATTAAATCCAAGTTCTAATAAAGTTCAAAATTAAGTTCTAATTATTTAAGGCAGCAAGATTTCAAGTTCATATTCCTAATTAAGTTCAAGTTATAGTAAATTCAAGTTATTATTAATTATAAGGTCAAATTAAGTTGTAATCCGAGTTCATATCTAACTTCTCTAACTTCAAAATCACTTGATCAATTCCAGACTCAATAATATTTATACAATTCAGTTATACTCAAAAGTCAAAACACTTACTCAATAACTAATTTAAAAAAACTCATGGACAATATATTCATGATGACATTCAAACATCCATCTTATACTCAAAACACTTCAATTACTAACTTCTAACTTCAAGTTAACACTTCAATATCAACTCAAGAAATACCCTTAATTCAAACTAGTCCTAAAATCCAAATTCAAACAAGTCCTAAAATACCTTAGTTCAAATTAGCTAGTCCTAATATACACTAATTCAAACTAGTCCTAAAATCCCAAAAATCAAACTTGTCCTTAAATCCAAATTCAAACAAGTCCTAAAATACCTCAATTCAAAATAGTCCTAAATCTCAAATTCAAACTAGTCCTATAATTTCAAATTTAAACTAATCCTAAAATTCCAAATTCAAAGTTCATACTAGTACTAAAATCTCAAATTCAAACTAATCCTAAAATCAAAAATTCCAAATTCAAATACTAACTAACAATCAATAAACACAAATTCAATAAACTAATTACAATAAACTAACTAACAAAATCAATATAACTCAAATTGAAAAAAAAATGATGAATTACTAAACCCTAGCCTTAATGCTTAAGGAGAAGGAGAAAATGAAGAGAGGGGAGAAGGCAGCGACGGCAACTCACAGACGCAGGGTTGAGGAGACAATGAGGGGGAAAATGAGAGAAATACGACCTGGTCTCCCAGATATTTTACAAAAAGCGACGGACATCGTCTCTTTGTCCGTTGCTTTCTTTAAAATGTTTGACCAACATTTTTACTAAAAAGCAACGAACTAAATGACATTGTCCGTCGCTTTTTTAAAATGTTTGACCAATCATTTGACCAAAAAGCAACAAACTAAGAGATGTCGTCCGTCGCAAAATTAAAAAAAAAATTAATAAATAAAAATAACTCAAAAACGATGGATAGCATGGTTAATGTATTATTTAAAATTAATTATTTTTAATAAAAAGCAACAGACGGCGTCTCTACTTATATTAAATAAATAATTATTAATTGCATATATATTTAGCGTAAAAATCCACTAAAAAGCGATGGACTAAGAGATGTCGTTTGTCGCTTTTTGTAAAATAATTTTAAAAGAAAAGTAACAGACAGTGTGGCAAATGATGTCGCTTCTTGGAGCGACACTGTTTGTCGCTTTTCTGTCCATCGTTTTTAGCAATTTTTAAGTAGTGAAAGTCTATGAAGGATCACTAGCCACGAGTATGGGAGATAGGAGTGTCAGACCCTACATTAGTGAAACAATGTAGGCACAAGTATGCATTAGTACATGGAATGTACTAAGTATGAGGCAATATGTACAAACATAGGCATGATAACATAAGTAACTTAGAATGAGAAGGCATGATCATAATGGGACATTTAAAAGCTTTAAAGAAGAGATGACATGAAAATTGTGAAATCATGGTCAAGTATAAAGGACATAAGAAAAGTTTGAAGAAAATATTGTCATTTTGTGGGATAGTAGCTTTAACCGACAATAAGACCATGAGAGCTGTATCATGGAATCTGCTATATCCCTCATACCGAAAGAAGGGAAAACTACTTTCCAAGATAGAATCTGTACATATCATCATTTGCTAAAGTGGATCCACTAGCTAGGACACTTAAGACAATACTACGGGGGCATGTAGTTTGGGACTAGAGGTTGCTACTAGAGCCCTATTTGAGCCGCCACCTCAAATCCCTCTCGGTGCTAAGTCTAAATCTCAACGCAATAGATAAAAGTCATATATCAATTTAATATAGGGAAAGGCAATGATCAACACCAATCCACATATTTCAAGATCAAAGCATAGAATAGCTCCGTAAACATAATTCAACATAGATGAAAAAACCTTTCACTAGTGTGAATTCATTTGTGAGAAATACCTTTCACAATCATGATCATCATAGTAAGTGAGAAATCCTTTCACAATAGCATTGATACTTTCCTTTCAAAGAATCATCAATTATTTACAATAACTTCATGAAAACATGCATATCTTCATGCTTACATAATTCATGGATTCATGGGTTAGTAATAGGATTATAGTTGAAAACATAATTTATGCATGGGTCAATGCAATTTCAACTAAGTATCATGGATTAACATCAATTCATGCATTAAATACTTAATTAACCATAATAAATCATAATTAGATGAAATCCACATTCATTGAATTGAAATTCTAATTTTATCAATTGAAAATTGAATTGTGAAATTAAAATCTTTGGGACCCCATGGAGGAAAAGACTCCATGAGTGAATACACACATATCTTGATCCTTTAAACCCAAGAAAATGGAGAATTTGGAGACTTTGGAGACTTTGAATGGAACCCCAACTCTTTTTTTTTCTTCCTTAGACTTGAGAGAATTGAGAGGATGAATTTAATCAAGTTTTAGGGAATTTAGGAGAATGAAATGAAATTGGTAAATTTGGGGCTTAAAACATTTATATAGGGCTTAGGGTAGTAGCTAAAATGACGTAGTATTGGGTTAAAACAATTAGAGAAAGACTCAAAAGCCCTTTAAAAATAACTGTCGCGCCTCACCTAGAGTTTGGACCTTCTACGGACCGTACTGGTCAACCGTAGATAGGTTCAGAAACTATTATTTTGGACCAACTTTTGAAGGAACCCATGTACGGCTGGTGGGTCTTCCTATGGTCCGTACATGCCAAATGTAGAAATCAACTTTATCCCTTAAAAGTTTACTAAGTCTGGGACTCACCTACGAGACCCACCTACAACTTGTACAATGGTTGACGGGGCATCCTGATGAACCGTAAAAAGGGTAATGAGACTTGATTTTAGAAAATTACTTTTCCCACTTCCTACGGTTGCAATCTACGGTTCATAGAAGCTCCTACAGTCCATAGATAGGACCCGTAAACCAGACTTGATGTTCAGAAATTTGTTTTCCTCCTTTTTCCAAGTTTTGAAGTCTTACAATATCTCCACCTTGGAAACATTCGTCCTTAAATGGGACTCAAGGCAACATAAGGAGAGTAGGGGAAGAGATCTAACAGCCCAACAAGAATACAACTTCATCACAACACATAATCAAGGAGGAACATCAACTCCAAGCTTAATAATGCTCAAAACATCATTTCATAAGGTATTCATGCAAGTCATACTCAAATGCACATAATCATGAAGAAATTAATCAAAGCTACATCAAGATCTCGAAAGTAACTTTTCATAAGCATGCATTCATGGAGAAACATGATAATGACTAAGACATGAGGAACTAAATACCTCTAGCTAGAATAGGGTTGGGAAAGAGATGGGGATAACGGGACATAATATCGGCCTTGGCCTCCCAACTAGCACCCTCAACTCTTTGATTCCTCCATAAGACTTTTACGGATGCAACTTCCTTATTTCTTAACTTCTTAACTTGCCGGTCCAAAATATTAATCGGAACCTCTTCATAAGAAAGACTCTATTTAATACCAAGACTCTCCATGGCACAATGGATGTTGGATCACCAACACATTTCTTCAACAAGGAGACAAAGAAAACCGAATGTACTGACGCTTAGTCATTAGGAAAACTGAGTTCATAGGCAACTTTAATAATATGACTCAAAATCTAATATGGGCCCACATAACGGGACTAAGCTTCCCTTTCATTACAAACCTCATCACACCCTTCATAGGTGAAATTTTCAAGTAGACCCAATCTTCAACATCAAATTTTAGATCTCTCCTTCTAACATCGACATAGGACTTTTGTCGACTTTGAGCTATTTTTAACCTTTCTTTAATAAACCAAACTTTCTCCATAGCCTCATGTACCAACTCGAGACCTATAAAAGAAATCTCACCAACTTCAAACCAACCAATAGGGGATCTACACCTCCTACCATAAGAGCCTCAAATGGAGCCATACCAATGCTTGTATGTTAGCTATTATTATAAGAAAACTCAATCAAAGGCAAATTGTCATTCCAATTACCATTGAAGTCAATCACACAAACTATCAACATATCTTCCAAAGTTTAGATAGTACGCTCCGTCTGCCCATCGATTTGAGGGTGAAAGGTCGTACTAAGCTTAACACGAATACCAAGACCCATTTGGAAAGACTTCCAAAATTGAGAAGTAAATTGGGTACCGCGATCGAAGAAAATGGATAAGGGCACTCCATGCAACCTAACCATTTCCCTCAAGTACAACTTGGCATAGTCCTTTACCAAATAAGAAAACTTGACAGAAATGAAATGAGTTGATTTCTTCATATGATTCACAATAATCCAAATCGAGTCATGTTGTCACCGGGTGTGGGGTAAAACAAAAATAAAGTCCATATTCAAATCTTCCCACTTCCAAGTATGAATACTAATATCTTGGGACAAGCTTCTCGGCTTTAGATGCTCAACTTTCACTTGCTGACAATTAGGACACTTAGCCACAAATTTAGCGATATCATTCTTCATCCCATTCCACCAATAGACCTCCCGCAAGTTACGGTACATCTTGGTGGTTCCCGAGTGAATGAAATATCAAAAACTATGGGCTTCCGATAAAATCTACTCCCTTAAATCATCAACATTGGGAACACACAACGACTTTGATACCAAAGCACACCATCTCCCCCTTGGGAGAAAGCCTCAACGACTTGAACAAAAAATGAATCAATACCTTTCTTGGCTTTCAAATCTGACACAAAAGATGATTTTGAACCATTATGAACCATAACACCGCCTTTGGTGGAGTCAACCATCTGAACATCCAATTGGGACAATCAATGAACATCTCGAACCAACTCATTTTTATCATCCTCAATATGAGTAGAACTACCCATTGATAACCTACTAAGAGCATTGTTTCTTCCAATTGTACACACAAGTGTACGTGGTCGCACAAGTAATATAGTGGTCCTAAAAGAGCCTGATTATCGAACCTAAAGGACTTGTCGATTAACTATTTACTAAATTATACTAATTCTAATTATTTATTCAAGGGAGGATTTCAAAAGATGAATATATATTAACTAAACTAAAAATAAAGATAAAATGGCTAAAAAGCAATAAACTAAGAAAAGATAGATATTTACACAGTCAATGAATGAATCGCTCTAGGATTATGATTTAACTAACAATCATGTTTAGCATCAATTTCATCAACTTATTTGATTATCTAGTTATTGATTCACGGGGTTGATAATATAGTCATGATCTCCCGACCTCTAACAGTCTACCACAATGGACATCCTAACTACATCGTTGAGCGGTGATAGACTGAACCAACTACAGAGCATTACGTTGTCTTCCCGTATTTGAGCCAAGCAAGGCACCTAGGTATATCCCTATCCTAGACACAAATCAATTCAAGTGATGTGCAAGAAAATATCATGCTCCTTATATTCCACATTCTATCCCTCTATTCCTCTCCCGAGTTCAAAAGAAGACAATAAATTTATTCTAATGGTGGCCAAGCATGAAAATAGTAATCACAAGAATATAAGAACAACCAATATGATATACAATTATGCCTAATTAAAATCACTAAACAATCATTTTGTAAGTAAATATAATCCAAGAACTAGAAGTTTAACTCCACATAGACATAGCAATTACAACGAATCATTCAAAAAAAGATGTAAAAAAAAAAAAAAAAAAAAAAAAAGATAAAACCCAAAAAAAAAAGTTATTTTC
>JAJONR010000007.1:0-33979 GCA_029582245.1 Solanum etuberosum
ATAATAATAATAATAATAATAATAATAATAATAATAATAATAATAATAATAATAATAATAGTAATAATAATAATAATAATAACAATAATAACAATAATTTTGTAGATTATGAAAACCAAAGTTATCACGACCCAAAATGGGCGTGATGGTACTCGTCTTATCCCACCAAGACAAGTTTGTCTAAAACTCAAATTATAATGATAGAAATGTGGAAATTTAAAATATCAATAACATAAATGCGGATAACTTAGTAAAACACCTAAATATCTCCAAAACCTAGTTGTCACGTGTACAAACCACTAATGTATTATAATTGATTTGAAAGAAATTACAAGTCTCAAATTTCATTGTTTCTAGAATAAAACAAGAACTTTATAAAGGAGCAAGAGGGCATCCTAGGATGATAAGCAGCTACCTCTCAAATCTCCAAAGTAAAGTCTCGGACAGGATATTAAGGAAGAATAATCACGCAGATTCTAGCTCGTAACCAACCCAAGTACAGAAGCAATGGGTGAGTACCAAACAATACAGTACTCAACAAGTACACAACTAACTCAAACTAAAGCATTATTGAACACTAGTACGCCAACCACTCAATCTGAACCTCCATAAATACAACTTGCAACAAACAATTGCCCAACCTAAACAGTTCTCACTCCACATAACAAAGCACATAAAGAATAACTCCATTTGGACCTCAACATGAATAGCTTATCACCACAGTATTCCACAATCAAGATTTGCTACAACGTATAAACATATAGTCAATAGTCATAATCAATGATGTGCGATGAAATGAGGTGCAATGCCATATAGATTGATGCATGTCTGTCCTAACGATACACACTCATTGTCTCTTAGTCTGGGACACATGGGGGACTTCCTAGTCCATGCATCTGCCATGGGCGTATTGTCGTATCCCTATTTCATCTAAATGAATTTGCCACAAACATGTGGCCCATTCCCTATTTCCACTCAACGTTTTCGCCGCGGATGTGTGGCCCGATCCCTATTTCCTCTCATCCTCACGAGTATCATCACAATAGTGATAAATCATCAATGCAAACATAATAGTGAAATGATCAAATATGAGGATGATAATTCAATACTAGTATCCAACAACCGCCAATCAAAACATATCATCAAGTGAATCATCTCATTTGGCCAATTTCCCACGACATGATCAATTCACACAATCAACAAGATTCTCATTTTTAACCCAAGTTGTTTACCAAGTTCATATCATCAATTTACAATACACAATTCTTACATAAATCCCTTCATCAATTCCCATTACTCCCAATCATAGCAAAGCATACAAGGTTCAATAAACTCAACTAAAAGTCAAGAATTACATTTGTCTTAATTAATCAAACAATCATTTTGGAACTTGCGCTTCCCCCTTCTTTGAATCTCTAAATCAATGCAATCTAATCAAATAAGTAACCACAATAAGATTTTGAAACTAACAATACCTAAACAAAAAACTTCCAAAAATCACTTTTAAATGCTTTAACCTTCCAAAACTCAAAACTTCCGAAAATCATAAACTTTTACTCAAAACATGAAATCAACCTTACAAACCAATTATAAATGACTTGGGGCAACTATCGGGAGGGGTAAAACATTAATTTTTTGAAATTTTCCAAAAATGACCTTTCTGGTCATTACATTATCCACAACTAAAAACCACATTCATTATTGAACATAAAGTAAAAAAAAGTGCCTGAAGCCTCAAAAATCTAGGGACATATGGCACGCATGTTGGAATCCGCCTCCCAAGTCGCCTTTCCAACTAAACGGTGCTTCCACTGCACCTTCACTAAAGTAATCTTCTTGGTCCTAAGCTTCCAAACATGTATCTCAAAGATAGATATAGGCTCCTGCTCAAATGAAAATTTTGGGCCCAACAACATTGAATCGACTGAAAGAACATAGGACTCCTCCTGCACAAACTTCTGAAGCATGGAGACATAGAAAACAAGATGCACAGCTGACAAGCTAGGTCGCAAGGCAAAATTATAGGGCACCTCTCCAATATGACTCAAAATCTCAAAAAGACCAAAAATATAGGGCTAAGTGTTCCCTTCTTCCCGAATGGCATCACACCTTTCATGGGTGACACCCTTTGCCAAACATAATCACCCACCATGAAATCCAAGGCTCTAACGCTCCTATCTGCATAACTCTTTTGTCGACTCTGAACCATCAACAACCTACCTTGAATTGTACGGACCTACTCCATGGCATATCTAAGTAATTTTATATCTAGTGAGTCCATCTCAGCTGAATCAAACCATCCAATCAGCGATCTACATTACCTACCATAAAATGCCTCAAATGCACTATTTGAATACTGGAGTGCTAATTGTTGTTGTAGGAAAACATTTCTAAGAAAGCGTTGATCCTAACAAGCGCCAAAATCAATCATACATACTCGGAGCATGTCCTCTAACACTTGAATCAGTTGTTTGGACTACCTGTCTGTCTGAGGGTGAAAAGTTGTACTCATGTCTAATCGAGTAAAAAAACCATGTTTTAAGGCCCTCCAGAAGTGAGAAGTGAATAGTAAACCTTGATTAGAGACAATAGAAATAGGCACCCCATGAAGACAGACTATATGACTTATGTAGAGTTGAGCTAACTTCTTTGTAGTGTACTTTACCCGAACTGGGATGAAATTAGAGGATTTGGTTAACTTTTCAACCGCCACCCAAATGGAATCCTAGCCACCCACGGTGGTAGGCAAATGTAACACCCCAAAGATTTCTAAGCTAAGACCTAAACAATTATTTATTTGTGTATAAGTTTATATCGGGTGACTCTTAAATTGTACTTAGGTGTTAAGGTCAATTATTTAGTGTGGGAATAAATTTGGAGATGAATTATGGTCACAAGAACCCTTAGCACAAAGTTAAGTTGAAAGTTTTCATATTGATTAAGTTTTGATATAAGATTCTACTTGGTGAACTTCAAACAACCATATATCTTAGAATATGAAGAGTTAGATGGACCATAACAATATCAAATTAAAGTTATTTGATTCTTCTTTCCAACGTCACAAAGTTTGCATCATTCAGAGTTTGAAATAAGGAGCTCTGATCATTTTCCTAATCTTATATGTGCGGTGACGTTTTGGACGATGGGAAAACACTAAATAGAGTCGTTTTGTCTTTTTACCCCTAGGAAAACCATAAATAAATTTCTAACTCCTAAAAAGCCCTAAAAATCAGATTTTCTTCTCTTAATTCCCCATTCTCTTCTCTCTCAAACCCCAAAACAAAACCCTGAGAAAAATCAAAGTATAAGACTTTCAAGCAAGATTCCTTCAAATCTTTTTCAAGATTCTTCTTCAAGGTAAGTCCTTATCCAAGAATTTCATTCTTTCAAACTCAAATTTCTTCATACAATTATGAATTATTAATAGAAAACTTAATTCTTGGTCATAGGATTTTCAGGAAACTAATTCAAGAATCTCAAGAAAGGTTTTCTTGATCGTTCTTTTTCAAGTTGGGTTCTTCTTCAAAATTCATGGAGCTTTTAAGGTATGTAAGGCTATTCATGGTGTTGGAATAAGTTCTTTCTCACGTCCTACATCTAAATTCAATAAGTAAAGAGATAAACCTAGGGTTTGACCCAAAGTCCCATGAATTTTGAATTTAATTTGTATTTTTTGTTCTGAGTTTTGATTCTCTAATCATCGGGAATTCGATATCTCTTATGCATGTTGATTTAAAATTGTTGTTCATGCTTTCGTTATTATCTGAACCCTATTTATCGAAGTCATATTTTTAAAAGATTCTTATATGAGTTTTCCCTACACATTGATTTCAGACTTGGAAAGTGAGTCCATGGATATTTTAAATGCATGATTTGAAAAAAAAAATACAAAAAAAAAGAACATGAATGGTTTCATATGTACTATTTGGAAATTGAGAAGAATAAAGCATAATTGACTTTCTGAATAATACTTTAGTAAAGTAAAGTAAAGCAATGGTTCTTTCCCTGAAAAGAGTGATTGAGCATAATTGATATTGATTATTTTGGGAGTAGTGTTGAGCACCGATATGGAGAAGAGGTCAGACAACTCACAGCCCCCATAAACCATGTAGCCAGCGTGGGATCGGATCGCACCAACTTTCAGGCAACTCTTCACTGCCTTTGAGCAGACCTTTCATACGGATCCATGAGCTGAGTTTGTTCTATACCCCCGAAAATGTACAGGACAGTTCTGGCAGCGTAATTGAGACGTTGTATCATCACAAGGTTAATAGTGATGTTGTCGGTTAGAGAACTCCCCAGTAAAGTAAATTTATGTGTGTGTGTGTATATATATATATATATATTTCAGTTCAACATCTACTATTATTGCATCCTTACGGTCAGGTTTAAATGATTTTCATCATGATTTATATTATTCTTCAATTGAGTTACTTTCAGCTTAGTTATTTGTTTTATTTAACTGTATTACATACTCATACATTCAATGAACTAATGTCATTCGACTTGGATTGTTTCATGATGTAGATTAAGGTACTTAGGATCATCAAAAGGATTTCTGTTAAGATCACGTCATCCACTCATCAGCTTTTAGTGAGGCCTCCTTGCTTTTGGAGGACTCCAGTCATATAATATTGTTAGTAGTAGTAGTTTGATGTATCATGGGACTTGTCTCGACATCTATCTTTAGATAATAGAGGGTTCATAGATAGACAGTTTTGGAGTCTTTTAGTATTTAATTTTAGATGTTTTATTTAAAACATTATGTTTCATACTCAGTATTTTCAAATAGTTTTGAGATTCAGTAAACTGTTTTAAATAATTCTTCAGTTTTGATGCTTGTGTATGCTTGAGTTACTCTTCCTCTTAGTAGTTATCCTAGACAAGGATTCGCTTGGGGATCAGCAATGGTTCTAATGTGCCGGCCACGTCCTGGGTGTAGGCTCGGGACGTGACACAAACCTACAACAAAGTCCATAGTGATACGTTCTCACTTCCAACTAGGAATGGGAATCCTCTGAGACACACCCATGGGCCGGTGGTGCTCACACTTGACCTATTGAAAGGTCAAACACCTAGAAACAAACCCTAAAATATCCTTCTTCGTGACACACCACCAAATATGCTGACTTAGATCATCGTACATCTTGGCTACTCCCAAATGGATAGAATATCAAGAACAGTGAGCCTCCCCTAGAATCGTCTAACTAGCTCACCCACCTTGGGCATACAAAACCTACCTCTAATCCTCAATACTCCATCAGAATCGAGCACAGCCTCCTTAAATTCCCTTCTCAACACCTTGTCTTGAATAAAACATAACTTCTCATCATCGAACTGACACTCACAAAACTACTCAACCAAAGAAGACCGGGCCTCAATGAACGTAATCATTATTGAGTTTCTTATTCTTTTTTTTCTTTCATTCTTTAGTGTAAAGAAAAAAAAATTAAAACTAATTTTTGTGCGGCTATATTATAACTTAGTTTTTGCATTCGTAAAAATAATTCAGGTATCTATAATAAATCACAAGAAAATTAGTGAAACATTAATAAATTTCACCATCAAAACAGTAAATTTATATTAGACGATGAAACAAAAAAGTCAAAAAAAATACGTGTGAGGAGAATCAAAAAAATAATTAAATAATTAAATTAAAATTATTTTTTTCACTTCCGTTAGAGGAAAAGGGTATATGTGAGCCATTTGTATAACCATAGGGGTAGATATATGGGCCACTTTCATAACGAAGGGTATATCAGCTCTAAATAGCAAAATGGAGGGGTATATTAGGCCATTTTTCCAAGAAACAATGGAAAATAACAATGTATCAGCTTAAGTTTTAATGTTAATTAATTACATGTACTCTTCACTTATAATTAGTGTGTCTTCAATTACTTCAGCACAATAAAGCTATACACAGGTTTTATTTTATTATGAAGTTGAACAACAAGGTTGTCTCAATTGAGCTAAAAACTGCACAATTGTTCATGGAACCAATTATATGAAATAAAACTAGCATCAACTACTACACTGAAGGATTCAACTAAAATTGTAGAGTAAAGCTAATATTTTCTTGGATAAAATTCATGAGTGGTACCTAAACTAATAGTATTTTTAGTTCACCGCAGTGACAAAACTTATGTTTTTCATTGTATATTTTTTTTTCTTATTCTCAAATTGATGAAGATTTCTTATGGTTTCATTCGTTTCTTTTATATGATTCTTAAAGAAAAAAAGCAATGTTATAGTTCTCTATCCAAACTGAAGAATAAATCAAAGTTATAGAATCCATATGGACGAGAGGAAAACTGAAGATACTAATTTTTTAGGTAACTAATCATTTTCATTACCAAAAGTGAACATTACATAGTATATAAGAAGATCAATTGTTGGACATAGCCCCCACAATTATATTTGCTAATGATCGTTTAAAAAAAATGACAAGAAAGACACAATAATCAAAACCTAACTACACCAATATCGACTAAAAATTAGATAGGATAAGAGTTGTAACTTTTCGGCCATGCTGCAAGTCTATCTTGCTTTATGATGAATCTGATCATACCCCGAGGAGTCTGTCTTTTTCTTTGAAATACTCAAATATTCCTTTCCCTAAAGACATAGTATGCTGCAGTAGCCAACATAATTCGGTAGATCTCATCTTTTAGGGGTTCTTACTTTAGCATGTAATTCAGCCCATTTCAAATCTTCTGACCATTGAGCAAAGGCCATCACGATGACAATCCACTTCAGTAGTTGCTTTCATTGTTCAGTAGATACCTCACATACAAATAACAAATGGTTCAAACATACAGGATACTAAAATATTTAATTAGGTTAATATTATCATAGAATTTTATAAAACTGAATACAAAAAATATAGGACATTAATGTCTCAAAATTGTATAAAACTAGCCGATGGATACCCCTAATCAAAAGATCTAGTCGATGATGGTAATAAAACCAACAAGTAACTTCAAATTCCCTAACAAAAGCATCATAGGTGTCCAAAAAGAGAAATAAAAAACTTTTTATCAAGAAAGCATCTCCAGCACCTATGTTTATAAGAATTCAGAATTAAAGATTCAGATTTCTGCATAGCCACTTGGGATGACAAATATCCTCTAAAATTTTAGAGTCTGATTTCACCTGCATTTGAAAATAAAAGCAGCAACATCATTTCAACTAGAAGAACTGCAAAGACTACTTCCCTCAACAGTTATAATTCCTGAATTACAAAAAGAGTCTTGTTGAATTCATAACTAAGTATTCACAGAAATTTCATTTGCCTCAGCTAACATATATGCCCTACAATCTTAGGTGTGCACAATTACACACTTAAATCTATATAGAATTGAACAAGTAGACACATGAGATATACAAATTTGTTTAAGTGTATCTTATGCGAATTGTCATGTAGGACCCCACTTTCACAAGGGGATTTCTCTTGGTGTCAGATGTGATGAAAATAAAATTTAATAAGACACAACTACTAAAACAATTGAAAAGATGGTTTCTTGCAACAGTCATGATTCTAAAAAAAAGATTTATCCATCTTGTTGAACATGCTCTTGAATTGCAACTAGAGTCTTGTTTATTTCATAACTCGGCAGTCGCTGAAAAGTCATTGCATACTGATCGTCATATGGAATAGATTGGATTCCATCTCAAACTTTGCAAATATTACAAGAACACAAAGATGGTGTCTGGTTTTTGTAGTTCTCTCATAATGGGAAGTATTTAGCCTCATCATCTGCTGATTACTCGGTCATAATATGAGAGAAAATGCTTGAAGAAAAAAAATTCTGATTGAGAGGAACTTGTGTCATTTATATCATGGGGCCCTGAATAAAATCATCTTCTAACTTGTGGAGTAGAAAAGGTTGTTCGACTATTGGATGTTAACTCTGGTGAATATATAGATATATATAGGTAAGTCTTTGGAACTAAGAAATTCATTTTTGGAGTATATAGGGGGATGTAAAATTCATAGCCATATATCATGGGCATAAGTTAGAATGATTCATTGTACAGTCTTGCTTTAGTGAACTAGATAAAGTTTTCATTGCCAGTGGGAGTGAGGATTCTTGTGCCATATACCTGCGAATCCTCACTTTCACTTGCAATGAAAGTCGTATCTAGGACTAAAGAAAGGTCATACAACAAAGCATTCTAGTTTATGCCTTTATATCTAGATAAGAGTTTTACATTCCCTCTATACTCCAAAGATGGATTTCTTGGTTCCGAAGACTTTCCTATATATATTTATACATTCACAAGAGATTACATCCCACAGTAGTACAATCTTCTCTACATCATAAGTGAGAAGTTGATTATCCTCAGGTACTCATGTTATAAACGACACAGGTTCCTAGTAACCAGAAGCTCGGTTCTTCAAGCATAACCTCCCATATAATAACCAAACAATCAACATATAATGAGGCTAAGTATTTCCCATTATTAGATTAGAAACTTCAAAAACTAGGCTTCATCTTTGTGTTCTTGTAATATCTACAAACTTTCATATCGAATTTGATCTATTCTACATGGTGATCAGTAAGCAATGACATTTCAAAGACTATTGAGTTGTTAAGTAAACAAGACTCTATTTTAATTTAAGGGTTTGTTCAGCAAGACAGATCAAATTATTTTCAGGAATCATGACTATTGTGGAAAACCTTCTTTTCAATTCTTCTAATAGCTTTGTCTTATTAATTTTATTTTCGTTGTATCTTAAATTAGGGGCTTGCACTATTCACACTAAACCGAAACACCAAACCAAATTGAATCAAATTCTAATTTTGATTTGTTTGTTGGTTTGATTTTGAATTGAGAATTTACTTTGTTTGATTTTTTGGTTTCATTTTGGATTTAGAAGAAAAAAAATCTGAAAAACCAAAAATATGGTTTGGTGTTAGAAGGAGCAAAGAGTTATGCTTTCATTTCTTTGTTGAGATTGAAATCAAGTGAAAAGGTTAGGTATAACGCACGCATGCTAAGTCAAGAAAAGGACTTCCTTACCTTTGATTCATAGTAGTCTTAATGACTAGTAATTTGAAGCCTTAAGAAAGCAGTTTTTTTTCAGCACTCGCTTCCTTCGTCTTAAATAAAGTTCAGTTTACTTTTTTGATTCGGAACTCTTAGTCGAGCTGATGGCGAGATCAATTTTGTCCGAGGTTCAAGAGGAAGGAGAGGAACCACCGCCCAATGGTACTTTTCTGAAAGTATGGTCACCGGTGGATAATACCTTCTCGAGACTATCGAACCTGGCATCCACTTTCCATCGCTGTTTTTAAGTTGGCATAATATAGAATGAGAGTGCCAAGAAAGAACACATACCTATCACTTTTGGAAGGTTTGGAAGCCTTACCCAACATAGGGTTTAAAAACCCGACATACCCTTTTTAAGAGCATATAAGGGGAAAAGAGCTCTTGCATCATTAGCCGTTTTTCAGCATTTCCTGTCTGAGTTGTAAACAATCACCTGACCTCAAACGGGAGGCCCCGCGCCGAGTGATTCTCCCCCAAAAAATTCTACATGTGATGTTCCGAAAATAGAAACATGTGATTTAGTAAAGTAGAACCCATTGTGAGGTGCAACCAGGGAACAACTATCAACTAGTTTGAAAAGTTCTTCCATTTAGTAATGGAACTCATCCATTGTCACTTTCTAAGGGTATGGTAGAGAGGCTTGAGAAGGTGGACAATCCTTCAGTGAAGACCTAACGAGAGGCTGAATTCAAACACACCCAAAATCCACAAAAATCGTACAAACATCTGTGGAGCGTAGCAAGGAACCTTTGCTTCATCTCTCGTCACCTCACTCAATCCTAAAGTGGAAACTCGAGTCGAGGCAGTGCAAGTGAGGAAAGAAGCACTTCTTGTAAGCAAAACAAAAACCCCATGGATCCGCAAAAAAGGCTTGTTCTGGACCACGCCGCTAGATTGAGACTGCCACCTTCCTATTTGAGTAAGGAATTAATATCAGGCCCTACTGACGTTCAACCGACGACCGTGCCTAGTGGTGCTTGCGGCTTTTCCTATTTCGGCTTGGATTGAAAATACTGGACAGGAAAGGAAAACCAAATGTCTAGCCTTTCAATCCCTACTAAGTAAAGGGGGATGCGTTGTTGGCTACTTTAACCCCACTTCTGCTCAACATCGATCCTCTCACATACTTCCTCAAGCAGCGGAAGACTCAATGCCCAAGCAGTTACACGTTGTTGATTTCAGACTCCTTTGGTAGAGCCAACAACGATTTAGTGAATTGTGTTGTGTTACTGAGTTTCAACACGTTCACTGAATCATTCACTATGTTTTGGTGGCAGGTACTAGTACATTGAAGCCTTAGAGAGCCGTTGGACTCCTGAAAAGCCATTACAAAGCACCATCAGCGCAGGTCAGGCAACCCAAAAGGACCAAACATTAGCCACCCGCTAAGAAAAGGGTAAATAAGACAAGCGATTAAGTCGGCAAGTCAGGGATACATGATGGCTTTTTCCAAGGTGTGTGAACTTTCTTATATATTCAGCCACATGTGCGGGTGTGAAAGGATTTTATGGTCTCGGTCATTCTTCTATGAAATATCGATTCTATCAATCATTCCATTTCAGAATTAAGTCCCCCTGAATAAGAAAGGCCTCGTGAATCCCTACACCATCTCCTTGTCTTACCCAGTTGTCACGACCCAAGGTAGCCCCTAGGGGTAACATGGCGTATAAGACCCCGAAAGGCCCCATACAAGCCAGTTAGCATTCATAACATAAGAAATCAAATAAAAGGGTTAAGGAAAAATATTTCAAGTCCAAATCATTTTATAAAAGTAAAGAAAAAGTCAAAAACATTAGTCTCAAAGCCATCTAGTACATAGGAATGAATCTGGGTAAAGCCCGTACATCATGTTCAAAAAATTGAAACTAAAGAAAGACTGAAAATAATTAATGCCCATCCTCGAAAAATGAGGACTCACCAAAGCTTGAAATCTCCTCAACGAACACTAGCCACGAAACTGGGAACCCTGACTATCGGACCCTACATTAGGGGAAATGTTGGTAAGAATATGTGTTAGTACAAAATATGTACCAAGTATGATAGCCATGCATAAAACATTTGAAAACTTACTTAAAAGAGATACCTTTATGAAGTGCAATGACAAAGCTAAAACATGAGATAAGAGGGTTAGAAAACATGAGTCATAAAACATGGTCAATCTACATAGTCATTATCTTAAACATGCATGAGATACTTCCTTGAAGTAACCTTGGTTCATCATATCTTGCTTGTGGTAAGTAGCCTTAACCAACATATAAGACTATGAGAGCTATCTTCATGGAATTCGGTGTCTCCCACACTGCAAAGAGTTGTCCTACTTGCCACGGTAAGGACCATGAAATTCTATCTTATGTGGATCCACTAGCTAATGTCTATCTAGACAATCCTATGTCGGCACATAGTTAATGGGACATGGGTAATCTCCACTTGTCCACTTGGTTCTAAGCTTAACTTCCACGAAATAGTTCTTATTGTTATTCATCTTAGCTCTTAAAGGAACATGAGTAATCTCCTCTTGTCATTACATCATATGACATGGGTAATCGCCTCTTGCCTTTCTATTAGAGAGCATGGGTAATCTCCTCTTGCCTAATCATAAGAAAAACTTCTTAGCATTGGTTCATTTTAGGTGAGAAAGCCTTTCAACCATAAGAACCTTTCTCTTGTGAGAATTCCTTTCACAATTCATGTTTACATGTGTATATGAGAAATCCTTACAACATAACAACAATAGCAACATCATTGATACTTCAATCTCAAAGCATCCTTAAAACATTTACATAGATTTCATGAGAACATGCTTGATTTCATAAACTTCTCTTTCATAATCCAAAACCTACATTATATAATCACAACTTGGAAAACATGGGGATTATATGGGTTCATGGGTAATCATCATTAAAATATGTGATAAACTCAATTCATGCATAAGAGATCATAATTCAATAAATTAGATCAATAATTAAGGAACCCATAACATAGAAGAAAACTCTAACTCAATTGGGGAATTGTAACTTTGAAAATTGGAGAAGCTGGGAACTCCATGAAGGAAAGGCTTCCATGGATGAAAACTATCATACCTCAATTCCAATTACTTAACTTCAATGGGGGAATTGGAGACTTGACTTGGAATCCTAGGTTGAACCCTTCTTCTTCAAGCTTTTCTAGAGAGAGATAAACTTTGAGTGGAAGACTTCTTCTTCTTTTGTAAATTTGAGAGAATGACTTGAATGGGTTGATTTTGCGGTTAAAACAACTTATATAGGGGTTCTAGGTTAGGGAAAAATGACGTAGTATCAAGATAAAATAATTAGGAAAAGACTCAACTGACCCTGACTTACAACTGACGCGAGCCCCCAGATGGAGGTCTTCTCGAGCCGTCTAGGGGTCCATGAGTCGTCTGGGAAGTCGTGGTCCCTACACTAGTGGCTAGGCAAGTCCTACCCTTCCACCCACCCACCTTCACGGGCCTTGCCCTTCACGAGCCGTCGAGGGACTCGTGGAAGGAGGCTAGCCCAGAGATGGGTTCTACCTCCCTTTCACGGTTACCACTATGGGTCGTGAGGCTCACCACGAGCCGTCTAAGGTCTCGTGAGAGGGAAGCCCCTCTTGGCCACACAGTGAAAGGTAGCCACGAGCACCACCATGAGCCGTGGTGCCCTTCACGGCCCGTTTGGGGGCTCCATGAAGGGTGCCATGGCTCAGTCATGGGCTGGTGACCTCCCATTTGACTCCCTTTTCTAGACTTCTAAATTCCGAGGTGTTACATTATCTCCCCCTTGGGAACATTCATTCTCGAATGGGATTCTAGACATCTCATAAAAGAAAGAACTCATATCTACTAGCCCAACAAGCATGCAATTACATAAATACACATATCCGAGGAGGAAACATCAACTCCAAGCTAAAGCATGTTCAAAACATCATATCATGAAGTCTATATGCAACTCATACTCAAATGCACATAAACATGCATAAATCAATCAAGTTGACTCATTTTCTCAAAACTTAAGCTTCTTCATGAACATGCATAAATGAGGAAATCATGGGAATATCTAAGACACATGACTCCAAAGAATAAACCATGAGAAACATCAATACCTCAAGCTAGAGTAGGGGTATAAGGAAAGAGATGAGGATAATAGGACATCATATCAGCCTCGGCCTCCCAAGTTTCACCCTCAACTAACTGTTCCTCCACAACACTTTCACGGAAACAACTTCTTTATTTTCTCAACTTCTTGACTTGCCGGTCTAAAATATCAACCGAAACTTCTTTATAAGAAAGATTCTCATCAACTCCCAAACCTTCTAAGGGAACTATGGATGTCGTATCACCAACACATTTATTCAACATGGAGACGTGGAAAACTGGATGTACCGATGCCAATTTATTAGGCAATTCTAGTTAGGCAACCTTACCAATACGCCTCAAAATCTGATATGGGCCTGCATATCAGGGACCAAGCTTCCCTTTCTTACCAAACCTCATTACACCGTTCATGGGTCAAATTTTTAAATAGACCCAATCATTAACATCAAACTCAAGATCTCTTCTTCTAACGTCGGCATATGACTTTTGTCGACTTTGAGCCATTTTCAACCTCTCTCTAATAAGTCGAACTTTATCCATAGCCTCATGTACCAACTCAGGACCTATTAGGGTAATTTCACCCACCTCAAACCAACCTATAGGAGATCTACACCTCCTACCATACAAGGCCTCAAATGGAGCCATACCAATACTTGAGTGATAACTATTGTTATATGCAAACTCGATCAATGGCCAATAGTCATCCCAATTACCTTTGAAATCAACCACACAAGCTCTCAACATATCTTCCAAGGTTTGGATAGTATGCTCCGCTTGCCCATCGATTTGTGCATGAAAGGTCGTACTAAGCTTAACACAAGTACCAAGACCCCTTTGGAAGTATTTCCAAAACTGAGAAGTGAATTGAGTACCAGGATCTGAGATAATGGATAAAGACACTCCATGCAACTTTACCATCTCTCTCAAGTACAACATAGCATAGTCTTCTGCTAAATAAGAAACCTTGATGGGAATGAAATGAGCTAATTTTGTCATTCGATCTACAATAACCCAAATCGAGTCATGGTGTCGCCGGGTGCGAGGCAACCCAACAACAAAGTTCATATTCAAATCTTCCCACTTCCAAGTATGAATACTAATATCTTGGGATAACCCTCCCGATTTCTGATGCTCAACTTTCACTTGTTGACAATTAGGACACTTAGCAACAAATTTCGCAATATCCTTCTTCATCCCATTCCACCAATAGATCTCCCACAAATTACGATACATCTAGGTGGCTCCCGGGTGAATGGAAATCGAGAACTATGGGCTTCTAACAAGATCTGCTTCCTCAAGTCATTAACAATAGGAGCACACAACCGACCTTGATATGTAAGTACCAATCTCTCCCTTGGGAGAAAGCCTCAACAGACTTATTAAGCACTGCTTTTTTTAACTCAACCATAGTTCGATCAAGACCTTGCTTTGGCTTTCACATCCGCCACAAAAGATGATTCTGAACCATTGTGAACTATAACACCACCCTTGGTAGAGTCCACTAATTGAACACCCAACCAGGCCATTCTATGAACGTCTCGAACTAACTCTTTCTTATCATCCTATGTGAGCAACACTTCCCATAGATAACCGACTAAGAGCATCTGCCACAACATTTGCCTTACCGGGGTGATAAAGAATACTCATATCGTAATCTTTCAATAACTCAAGCCACCTCCTTCGGCAAAGATTTAGATCCTTCTGATTAAACACATATTGCAAACTTCTGTGGTCGCTGAGTGCATCTACATGGACACCATACAAATAGTGCCTCCAAATCTTTAAGGCGAAAACAATTGCCACTAGTTAAAGTTCATGGGTAGGATAATTCTTCTCATGAATCTGAAGTTGCCTTGATGCATAAGCAATAACTTTCCCATTTTTCATAAGCACACATCCTAGCCCAATTCTCGAGGCATCACAATAAACAACAAAACTATCAGTCCCTTCCGGTAAGGTCAACACCAGAGCGGAAGTAAGTCTCTCTTTCAATTCCTGAAAACTCATTTCACAAGCTTCGGACCATATAAACTTAGCCTTCTTTTGAGTCAATGCTCTCAATGGCGAGGCAATCGAAGAAAACCCCTCAACAAACCTTCTGTAGTAACCAACTAAACCCAAGAAACTTCTAATGTCCGAAGGGGATAGAGGTCTAGGCCAACTCTTAACCGCATCCATCTTCTTAGGATCTACCTCAATACCCTTGCTTGAAACAATGTGACCTAGAAAAGCCACGGACCTTAACAAAAACTCACATTTGCTAAACTTCGCAAAGAGTTGTTTGTCCTTGAGAACTTGCAACACAATCCTCAAATGGTCGATGTGATCATCCTCACTCCTCAAATAGATCAATATACCATCAATGAAGACAATCACAAACATGTCAAGGTACTGTCTAAACACCATATTTATCAAATCCATTAATGTCATCGGAGCATTAGTCAAGCCAAACGACATTACCAAAAACTCATATTGACCATATCGAGTTAAAAAATCCATCTTCGGAATGTCATATTCTTTCACCCTCAATTGGTGATAACCCGATCGAAGGTCAATCTTAGAGATGTAACTCGCTCCTTGAAGTTGGTCAAACAAATCATCTATCCTTGGGAGAGGATACTTATTCTTAACTGTAACCTTGTTCAACTGTCGATAGTCTATACACATACGGAGTGAACTATCTTTCTGTCTAACAAACAAAACTGGAGCACCCCATGGGGAGATACTCGGTCGGATGAAACCCTTATCCAACAAATCTTCCAATTGCTCTTTCAAATCCTTTAGTTCTTCCGGAGCCATTCAGTAAGAAGGAATAGATATAGGTTGGGTATTAGGGAGAAGGTCAATACCAAAGTCTATTTCCCTTTCGGGAGGAATACCGGGTAAATCATCTGAGAACACTTCCAAAAACTTTTTAACTAAGGGGACCAACTCAATAGTAGGGGTTTCGGAATCTGCATCCCTCACCCTAACTAGATGATAGATGCAACCCTTAGCGATCATCTTTCTAGCTTTAAGATAAGAGACAAACTGACCCTTAGACATAAAATTTCCCCCTTTCCACTCTAGGACAGACTCATTCGGGAACTAAAACTTGACTACACGAGTTCTACAATCAATAGAAGCATAACATGAGTGTAGCCAATCCATACCAAGGATAACATCAAAGTCTAACATATTGAGCTTTACCAAATCAACAAGAGTAACTCTATAGGATAGAGAGATGGGACACTTTCTATAGACCCTCTTAACCATAATAGAATCACCAACAGGAGTAGACACAGAAAAAGGATCTAACAACACATCCGGAAGAACATCAAACCTCATAGCCACATATGGCGTCAAAAAAGAAAAAGGTAGCACCGGGGTCATGTAAGGCACAAACATCGAGTTGAAAGACTTTCAACATACCGGTAACCACATCGGGAGAACCCTCTTGCTCATGACGAGTTTGAAGGGCATAAAATATGTTTTTCTTGGGAGCATTTGATCTTGAACCACTTGGACCGGATGAAGGATTAGATTGAGCCCTTTGGCAATCATCTCTTTCATTCTTAGCAACTGAAGGACAATCGCTTATCTTGTGGTCCATCTTACCACAACCAAAACAAGCATTGGAACCCTCTAGGCACTTACCCTCGTACTTCCTTCCACACTTAGCACAAGTAGGCAATAAGGACCCACTACCATTTCCTCCTTGAGGCTTAGGGTTAAAAACCCTCTCTTTGTTGAACCTAGATGGAGTATTGGAGGAAGCTTGACCGGAAAAACTTTGTTGAAATCTAGAACGGCCATGCCCATCGGACCTTGCATGTGAGAAATTACCATCACCGGTTTTAGCCCTCTTTTTCTCCCTAGACTTTTCCTTAAGTTTCTCCTCTTCAATTTGTTGAGCATGATCCATGAGATGAGAGATATCCATATCATTAACAAGCATGGTGGTACAACATTCCTTAACCATCATTTCGGACACACCCGGAAAAAAACTTGCTCATCCTTGCCCTAGGGTCGGTAATTATAGTAGGGGCATATCGAGATAATTATGTAAACTTCAAAGCATATTCCTTCACACTCATACTTCCTTGACGATGGGTGATGAACTCAAGCACCTTTGCCTCCCTCATCTCAAGGGTAAAGAACCTATCAAGGAAAGCAACTTTGAAATTTTCCCAATCGAAAGGACCCACATCTTCCGATCTCCCTTTTTCCATTGGTTAAACAAAATTTGAGCAACACCCTTAAGTTGATAAGCGGCCCACTCCGCCTTTTCCACCGACGTCACCCCTATAATCATCTACACCTTGTAAACCTCATCAATGAACTCTTGAGGATCTTCCTCAACCTTAGAACCATGAGACTCCGGAGGATTTATCCTAGTAAAGTCCCTCACTCTAGATGCCGCTGTACCCATATTAGGGTTCATGGGAACTACAACCTCCCTATTGTGTTGGGCTGTCACTGCTTGGGCCAACACTTGAAAAGCAGCCCTAAACTCTACATTAGTCACTTGCTCAACTAAGGACCGACTGGAACTTGAGTAGCTTGACGAGGAGCTTCTTGTTCCGCATTCTCCCTCACATTTCCTCTAGCATAAGCTCTTCGAGTACCAATCACCTGTAGAGAATCAGATAAGGATTAGGAGAGAGAGACCTTATACAGTTAAACTCTATCGCATGACTTTAGAGTAATGAAAGAAGTGGAGTTTCTAAAACATCTTGTAGCCTCTCATTAATAAGTGTGGCGCGCTTCACACTCATGGACAAGACTCTACTCGACGTGGTTTATGAGAAATCCTAGGACCTTTCTAAACCTTGTGCTATGATTACCAAGTTTTTCATGACCCAAGGTAACCCCTAGGCGTAACATGGCTTATAAGACCTCGAAAGGCCCCATACAAGCCACTTAGCATTCATAACATAAGAAATAGAATAAAAGAGTTAAAGAGGAACATTTTAAGTCCAAATCATTTTATAAAAGTAAAGCGGAAGTCTAAAATATTAGTCTCAAAGACATCTAGTACATAAGAATGAATATGGGTGAAGCATGTACATCATGTTTAAATATTGAAATAAGGAAAGACTGGAAACAGTAAATGTCCATCCTCGAAGTATGAGGACTCACCAAAGCATGAAATCTCCTCAACGAACTCTAGCCATGAAACTGGGAACCCTGACTGTCGGACCCTACATTTGGGGAAATGGAGGTATGCGCCAGTATAAAATATATACCAAGTATGATAGCCATGCATAAAACATTTGAAAACATACTTAAAAGAGATACCTTCATGAAGTGCAATGACCAAGCTAAAAAATGAAATAAGAGGGTTAGAAAACATGATTCATAAAACATGGTCAATGAACATAGTCATCATCTTAAACATGCATGAGATACTTCTTTTAAGTAACCTTAGTTCATCATATCTTTCTTGTGAGAAGTAGCCTTAACCGACATATAATACCATGAGAGCTATCATCATGGAATCCGTTGTCTCCCACACCGAAAAGAGTTGTCCTACTTTCCATGGTAAGGACCATGAACTTCCAGCTTATGTGGATCCACTAGCTAATGTCTATCTAGATAATCCAATGTTGGCACATAGTTAATGGGAAATGGGTAATCGCCACTTGTCCACTCAGTTCTAAGCTTAACTTCCATGGAATAGTTCTTATTCAAATTCATCTTAGCTCTTAAAGGAACATGAGTAATCACCTCTTGTCTTACATCATATGACCTGGGTAATCGCCTCTTGTCTTTCTATTAGAGAGCATGGGTAATCGCCTCTTGCCTCATCATTAGAATAGCTTCTTAGCAGCCTTTAAACCCTAAGAACCCTTATCATGTGAGAAAACCTTTCACAATTCATGCTTACATGTGTATATGAGAAATTCTTTCAACAACACAACTATAGCAACATCATTGATACTTCAATCTTAAATCATCCTTAAAACATTTACCTAGATTTCATGAGAATATGGTTGATTTCATAAACTTCTCTTTCATAATCCAAAACCCATATTATGTAATCACAACTTGAAAAATATAAGGATTACATAGGTTCATGGGGAATCATCATAAAAACATGTGATTAACTCAATTCATGCATAAAAGATCATAATTCTATCAATTAGATCAATAATTAAGGAACCCAAAACATAGAAGAAAACCCTAACTCAATTAGGGAATTTTAACTTTGAAAATTGGAGAAGTTGGGAACTCCATGAAGGAAAGGCTTCCATGGATGAAAATTATAATACCTCAATTCCAATTGCTTAACTTCAATGGGGGAATTGGAGACTTGACTTTGAACCCTAGGTTGAACCCTTCTTCTTCAAGCTTTTCTTGAGAGAGAAATATTTTGAGAGGAAAACTTCTTCTTCTTTTGTAAATTTGAGAGAATATCTTGAATGGGTTGATTTTGTGGTTAAAATCACTTATATAGGGGTTCTAGTTAAGGGCAAAATGACTTAGTATCAACAGAAAATAATTAGGAAAAGTCTCAATTGACCCTGACTTACAACTGATCTGAACCCCCAGATAGAGGGCTTCACGAGCCATCTAGGGGTCCAGGAGCCATCTGGGCAGTCATGGTCCCTACACTAGTGGCTAAGCAACTCTTGCCCTTCCATACGCGCACCTTCACGGGTTGTCTTGCCCTTCACGAGCCGTCTAGGGACTTATGGGAGGAGGCTAGCCTAGAGGTGGGTTCTGCCTCCCTTTCACGGCCACCACTACGGGTCGTGAGGCTCACCAAGAGCCGTCTAAGGGCTGGTGGGAGGGGAGCCCTTCATGGCCACACACTGGAAGGTAGCCACAAGTACCACCACGAGCCATGGTGTCCTTCATGGCCCATCTGGGGCTCCATAAAAGGTGTCATGGCTCAGTCATGGGCTGGTGACCTCCCATTTGACTCCCTTTTCTAGACTTCTGAATTCCGAGGTGTTACACCGGTAGAACCAGCAAGGGGTATTCGGCATGGACGGAGGAGCATCTGAAGGGTTACTTCACCTTTGGTGATCACACACCGACTCAGGTAATCACTAGCTATAATCGATGGACTTTTGATTGAAACTATACATAAAAGAAGCCGCCTGAAGCCCCACCCGCCTTTTCTATATAGCCGCATAACCATAACAAGTTTTCTCTAATGCCATACCAAACCTAGACCTTTCCTACAAGGAAAGAAAGAACCCGCGGCTCCACTTTTTGAATATCCCCCTCACTCCCTCCAGAGTTAGTTTTTTTTTTCCGAGATTTAGGGATTCCTGTGTTTTGCTCATATTATCTCCTATGGAGATGGATTGATATGGAGATTTCTACTTTTTAACTATTCAGTTCTACTTGAATCGTTCAACGAGTGTTGTAACGATCCAAAGGAAAATCTCCTAGCTCAGCACTAGTCAACTTGTAGGGTGTCACATATCCTGCATACAATAACTGCAGCAGTCACAAGTTTGGTCCACTACCCCGCAATGTAGCTTGATGGCTGAACCACTCCCAAGGAGAATAGTGCCCTATAGGGGCCGAACCGGCACCGACCGGTTGAGACTCCCACGCAGTAGGAGCAGACTAAGTCAGTATTCGTCTACGAGAGGCGCACCCGTATGCCTTTCGAGGCTTCCCCCTTGTAAATATCCTCAAGTAAGAAATCAGAACCTCACCTATTTCTGTTGCTGAACCTTAACCTACTTTAGATCCACTAGAGCATGTAGATCTACTAGACTACAAAGAAAGAAGTTGGTACCAACAAAACTCTTTCTAAACCACTAGAGACAGTCACCTACAATAATCAGCCTACCTACGCAACATTGTAGAGAGACGTTCAACTCAACCTGTCCGCTGAACAGTTTTGAAGTAGCAAGACGAGTGAATGAAGGCGTTGTAAGAAGTAGTGAATACCTTTTCCATGGCTTCGGCAGAAACGTCCCTTTGTCACTATAGACTAAACTCGATGTGAACCTTTTCAATTATTAGTAGGGCTCGTGAAGTATCCCTATTTCTTTACAAAAAAAGATACATGCCTTTTTCCTTACAGTCAAGTGGCTTTCCGCTCCTCTCTCTTTGTTTCGATGAAAGCCTCAACGCTCACGTTCTATGGTGAACTTTTTGACTATTTACCTTCACCGGAAGCAAAGGGAGAAGACTCCAAAACTAGTAAGGGTGCTTGTATTGTGGTTTTGGGTTCCTTGGCTTGTGTTCTAATATTAACCATGGGAAAAAAGTGGGGAACATGGTCCCTAGTCTCATTTCTGCCGAGCCTGATTCTCTATGGCATGGACGTCTTTGATTGGATGAAGATAGATATATAGAAAGTGTGCAGTGAGGGTGCTTGTAAATCACTAGTAGCCTATCTCGAACCAAGCAATGCCCAAAAGTCCCATGCCTTTCTTGGTCGGACCAACCCAATCGGCTATTTCCGACAAGTCTTTTTGAATTAGAAGAGCAAGAAGCGGAACTAGAAGAAAAATTTCTTTCTCTTTATGGATAACCAATTCATTTTCAAATATAGTTGGGAGACTTTACCCAAGAAATGGGTCAAAAAATGGAAAGATTGGGAATAGATCTTATACCAATACGGGTTACCTATTTCAATTGTTGTGATTTATGAAATTGCATACCTATACAAGGATTCAGTTTCGATCGATATTTGTAGAGTTGATTCTCCCTCTCGAAAACAAAGATTTGAAGTGGTCTATAATTTACTGAGTATTCGGTATAACTCACGCATTCGTGTACAGACAAGTGCAGACGAAGTAACACAAATATATCTGGTAGTCAGTCTATTTCTATTAGTCGGCCGGTGGGAGCGAGAAGTTTGGGACATGTTTGGTGTTTCTTCCATCAATCATTTGGATCTACATCGCGTATTAACAGATTATGGTTTCAACGGTCATCCATTACGAAAAGACCTTCCTCTGAGTGGATAAGTGGAAGTACGCTATGATGATCCAGAGAAACGTGTGGTTTCTCAACCCATTTATATAACCCAAGAATTTTGCTATTTCAATTTTGGTAGTCCTTGGTAACAACATAGCAACGGATAATCCAGAATCAGAATAGGTCCAGTCCAGGGTACAAATCAGTAGGAAATGCTATTTTCTTCGTAAGAATAAGAATGAACTTCTATGAAATGAAAGATTTTCATGGATGTTGTCTTGATCGTTGGATATCATTGAGAAAGAAATAGGAAGAAGTGTTATCGAACGATTTCCTGCAATTCTTCCTAGTATGGATTGAATAAAGAATCAAGCTACAAGTCTAGATCAATATGAAAGGCACTTGTTTTTTTTCTTTCGATTTCATTGATAATAGAAAAGACTTACTCTAAAGGGGCGCTAGCGCTTGACTAATGAGATATCAAAGGGCCTAAAAAAATGTAAGAGGTTGCTACTCTAGGCTCGCTTTTCTTCTTCAAGCTCTGCCCCTTCTTTCAAAAATCAAAAAACAGCGCTAACGAGCAAGAAAGGGGATGCGCTAAGGTGCAACGACTTTCGTACAGCTGCTACGCCCTTGTTTCTTGCCTTATCTTACTTAGTAAAGCAACCTTTCGCGCTAGGCGCTCACCTTTTTTGTCTAGGTGGAAGCTGGCGGGCAAGGCTTGCTTAACCGGATACATGGAATTGGGATCTCTGTTGCATGCAAAAATTTCTATAGGGAAAGCCTCGCTTATACAAAGGGCTTCTTATTTAGAACCCTTTTTTTTGCTTAGCTATAAGTAAGCGTTGGTAGGAGCGATGGGATCATGATGAGTATATAAATGAATAAAGACCAAAAAAGAAGAAATGGCAAGATAAATTAGATATCTATGGAATAAATAACGATGTAGAGGGCGATTGAAAAGGAGGCTCGACCTACAGGGAGAGTGGTGGGCAGGGATTCTCTACAATGACACTGTTGTAGACCAATGGAAAGGGATGTAGCGCAGTTTGGTAGTCCCTTTGTTTTGGGTAAAAAATTTCATGGGTTCAAATCCTGTCATCCCTACCCATTCTTCTCCTCTAAGCAGTAACGAGGGACCCGTTGAGGTCGATTCAAATTAGACATACAAATTTTCATTTTATGAGAGTATATGCATGTAAGATGTATTGGGGGTAGATCGATCGTTCAATTCAGTTCGGTAGAATGTGGGTCTCCCAAACCCGATGTCGTAGGTTCAAATCCTACAGAGTGTTATATTTTTCTTCTTAGATCGAATTACAATGAAATAGATTAATTTAGTAACTTTCACAACAATCAAAATTTGACCTCCTGTCCCTGTGAATTAAAGAAAAGAGGAGTTGAAAGCCACTTGACTTTAAGGAGAGGACTTCCAGGGCTCGATCTACGGATGCGTCCCGTGGTTTGGTAGAATAGACACTTCCAAGGATAGTCTACACATACAAACCCAATCTCATTATCTTAGGGTTATGGTGGCACTATGTTAAAAGTGGCATCCCCTCCCCTTCAACCTGACCCAACTCCCTATATTATAAAATAGAAGAGCCAAATATAATAAATGTTGTAATCCTACCCATTGTGAGAGGCATCTTCCACTTTGTAATTGAAGGGTTCCAAACCTCACTTTGTTGCTCAGTCCCTTGCTTCTTTCCTCCTCTTTTTCCTTTCCAGCTCTTTATACCAATGTCATTTAATTCCAGGTGCATATTTCAGTTACGTCTTCCATGATTCTTAGATCCAAAGGTAGCACCGGTCCATCAATAGCAGCATCCCTTCCTCTCGCACCCGGTCTAGTATCACTTAGTTCAATATCCAGTAGCTCCAGTAGCAGTTTAGGGAGAAGATCGGTAGTATAAGGCAATGAACTAGAGACTCAGAGAGATATCAGAAGAAAAACTCAATAAGGAGAAGGCGGAATCCAGGGTCTACACTAAACTAGGCGTTACCTGGGGCCACACGACTCAGGCAGACTCTCTACCCCTGCACGTGCCTATTTCGCTTTAGGAGGTATCAGAGTGGAGTTTTAGGTAAAAACCTTTCGATTTCTGCTAATTGTCTTCTTGTTGTACCATGTACATGACGATAGCAGTGGAGTGTTGTCAGCGGCGGCTGTTGTTAAGGAAACTCTCAAGTATCGAGTGACCCAACTTGATGGCAAGGTCCACCATTTGGACGGACAAGTGTAGACTATGTCAGAAAGGCAGGGGAATCTGGAATCGTTGGTCACCAGACACTCGCTAATGAGTACCGTGTCTTCCCAGTGAAGTAGAGCCGTATTCATGGGGCCTCAATGATCCTGGTTGCGATGTCCAAAGCGTGACGAACCGGGTCAAATTGAGGAGCTTGCTGTGGAGATAGGTTTCCAGTTCATGAACCGAATGTCTCACCTGGCGACTCAAGTCTTGAGTCCCGGAACCACAGCCATTCAACAGGATTCAAAATGCCGAGGCTCGAAGACCTCTGGAACATGGAACAGTACTTTAAGGCTGTTCGTGCCCCTTTATTTTGGAAACTAAGGCACAATGGAAACAATCTATCTCTCTGGGATGCGAAGAATATTTGAAACAACTTTCGAACCATCACATGGATTCCAACACAACTACCGTAAGAACAGAATGGAAGGGAAAAAAGGGATTCTATGCGCAGACGTGAAAGCTCTATCAATAGAAAAACACTAGTTTCTCTTTTTTAGAGAGGAATGATTCCCTCGTCTAAGAACCACCATTCACATACTATTCCTCCCCACTAAAATGAACGATTGAGAATCTCAAGAAACTAAACAAAAATGTTGAAGTGAGCGTACCCTAAGGCTCTCCTCGCTCCCCCTTTTTTAGCCAACACTATCAACCCTATTTTTCATTAGGTGAAAGCCAAAAATATGATGAATAGAAGGAAAGGAGATCAGAAAGATAGGTGAACGACTTGACAATAGTATAGGTCGGATGTTTCCGTGAGCATTAAGCAGCAGATCTCCTCTTATTTTGGCAAAGCTGTAGGCCGTGTGTGAATTCTTTCAAGTCAAACGGTGGCCTGATTCGACATTTATGTTTACTCTGATCCGGTTGAGGTGGTTTTCGTTTACAAGCACGTAGGTGTTCTAAATTTCTATGACCGAGTCTTTCTGGCCCTTGTGAACATCATTTCTTAATTTATTAAAGAGGGGCTCTCTAGCTGGTGAAAAGAGGTGGGTGTCCACTAACGGCCATTCTTGGCTCGGCTCCGATAATGCAATTTCGGGAGGAGTCGGTAGTTGGGCACTGGATCCCTTCGGACCTGGAGAATTTGTGACGCTGGGTCAGGGTTTGGTGAACCAACGGGTTGCTCCTCTGGTTGAAGTATTAGGCCCCTCTTTCGTTTCCTAGGTCACACCTTCGGAATACCCCATAAGGGAATTTTTTCTACTCCCCCCAATCTTCACTTTACGCCACGACGACTGCCCTTTTGTCATAAGGCGTGGAATTAGACCAAGGGGAATATCTATAGGAACTAGTCCCTTATATTTCACACATAGGAGATCGAGACACAGCCTCAAGGCTATTGGGAAAGATGTAGATCGATCGTTCTAGATAGACAACTACATCGAGGGCCTCTACCAGTCTACATGTTCTTTGATTTTGTTCCCCCCGTAAGATAAATATTACAGCCTATGAGGTCTGCAGGTTTTACATCTAAGTAATACCCGATCCGATAGTTTACGATATAGATAGATAGATATATATTTCTAAAGAACATTCTAAGAAAAGATATTAATCGATACCGTTAGTTGTCCGGTCGTACCCAAAATATAATATTCCAGAGGGAAATGCACCTAAGATCAAATATTTTGAGACGTCTTCCGTAGAAAATTCAGACTTTCTTTTTGATGATTTGATCACATAAAAACATAAACTTTGAGGCTCAATAGCTAAATACATGGCAATATAATCATAAGCCGAGATCATAAAGAGCATACCGCGAGTAGGAAGTGGAATTAATACAATGGATTCAAATGCATCAAACCTCTCTAGTTCAAAAGAATTGAAACATATTGAAATGGTACCAGCCGTACTTAATAATAGAAGGATTTGGAATAAATATGTAAAATTGTCCCTCTTAAAAAATATTATTCCATAATAAATGGGCAATAGTTAGGAGAGGTACGCCAGCGGTGCGCAGAAGCGAGTTTATTAGATACCTCAGGAAAGCCAAGCCAGAACCACAGGTGCAAGTTTCCCTACATGTGGCTCATCTATGATAAGTTCCAATCGTATCAATAGTATGTAAAGAAGCTGCACGATTCTTCTTCGGATTTGCATGAACTAGAGGACCCATCACTAAGTGGGGATGCTCCCTCCAGCATGAGCGAACCCTTTCAGAACTGGTTAAGAATGGGCGCCACTATCCCAACCCGGATCCAGCCAGGTTCTATTGATCATGTCCCCTTCCCAACAGTTGTACCTTGTCTTGAGGAGTCTTTGGCTTTATGATAGAAAGCTCGCCGGAGAAAGCCAGGTGCCGTAGGTAAGCTCTATTTGGCCCGGAGCATTGATTTCCCATAACGAATAGGCTAGCTCTATCTCTCAATTACCTATCTTATGCTCGAGAAGGTCCCTCAGTTCCTCGGCAGCACCTCGAGGTTCATTTAGTTGACTTACATGAGACGAGGGCTATTCCCCACTCCATGGCATGACACCTTTCGGTCATCCATTCCTCCCGTCCAGATGTGGCACCCTTTCTCATTATCATCTACCCCCCTTTCTTACCTCCCGGTTATTCACACATGAATATCGTCGTATGTATGCTCAACTTCGGTTGTAGGTGCTATAATAGGTAGAAGTACATAATGGCAGGATCAGTCACCCGAGCAAACAACCCTCCTCCAAAAAGAATTGTGCTATGCCCCCGATCCCTATAGAGCGAAAGAGTTGCCTGGTGATCCCTCGGTTGCAGCACGTCCGATCGTTAACTCCTCGTGCCATTGCTGCCGTTTCTATAACCGATCGACGCCTCACTTGCATAGATACCTACGTAGTGTAGTCTCGGTCGCACATTCAACATAGCGTTCGAACTCATGTGCCTTCCAGAACCAGGGGTATTCGAGCCTGTTGCGTACGATTAACCATCCTTGTGGCGGCAAAAGGATTAGACGTCCCCCCATGTTACGGTTTACTGCAGTCCAAACCAGATGCCACTTTAAGTTAGTGAGCTAGACGATAATAGCCCCTCCCCATCCCAAAGCGCTGTCCATTAAAGTAAGGAGGGCCTCCCTCCCTACCATTCCGGGCTATTATTGATAGGGATTTTACAGATGCTAAAGATAGCATGCTTACCAAGACGCCCACTTGAGAAGCTAGTCACCAGGAGAGAAGCGAGGAGAAAGCGAAGCTATCTACGAAGCTTTGCTTCTCCCCTATAGTCGTAATACTCGACTTGTCACTACTTTGATTCAAAAGGTAACCGAAAATTCCTGACTTTCTCCACTTTCGCAACCGTAACCACTTGTCATTTTGATTACTTCATTTATAAACCTTTTTTTTATTTCAAAATAGCGATACGCTCTAAAAAAAGTAAATGAGAAGCTTCCATTCTAGAAGCGGTGGCTTCCCGCCTCCCTCGGGGTGAGAAGTTCCCTTCCTTTTTCTAAAATGCCTGAGGGGTCTGCTTAGCAAAGGTACAAAGTGGACCGCAGTTTTGCTGACCCTCTTCTTCCCATTCGGGTTGGGTTGACCTAGAAGTACAGTAAGACGGAAGGGAACCACTAGAGAGTCATCTTTTCCCAAATGTGAACTGCAGACGACTGACTTTGGAAGCGGAACACGAACCTATTTTGGGTTCTTATTGAGCGTAGTGAAATCAAGGTTGATGATAAACTCAGTGAAGTTTCCATGGTGTTCTACCTTTGCATATTCTCGGTCCACAGTGGAAGGCTCCGCACCTGAGCCTCGTTAGACTCATGTGAAGTGTAAGGTGTAAGTGAAGAAAATAGAAGTCAAGCCTTACCTAAGCCTTAGCCTAGTCTATATCCACAACTGACACAACTCCGTACCGATGCCTCACTACTACTTTCATTTTTCAATTAATTAACGGCTAAGTGATTTCATAACCTGAGCTTTCCTTAAGCAGCTGACCTTACTTCGTAACCTTAGCCTCCTTTTCTTTATAGTTTTCTAGTTGGACTAAGTGACTTCGTAACCTCAACCTACTTTTTTGCTAATTGTAGCATAGGCCTTCGCAACTTCAAACAGGCGTTTCGCCCCTCTTTTTTTTTTGAATTTGAAAGAGTAGGGTCTTACTTATTTAGGGGGGATGAAAGACAAATAAAGGGATCAGGGGGATATATGATCGGAGAAAGAGAAGGGGTGTGGTTGGTTTGTCACTAGGTCAGTGGGGGAACCCTTAGAAAGGGGGGACTACCCACCGAATTCACATCACAATTCACCAACATAAACACAAATGAAATCTGGAATTGCGTATAGAAAGAAAATGAACAACTTCTATTCTCGGAGCAAAGATATATGAAGAATGGCTTTATGGTCCCTTTCATCCAGTGCTTAGGACATCATCTTTTCATGTTGAAGACACGGGTTCGATTCCCATAAGGAATAGGTACTCATTCCCGGTGCTCTCAGTTAGTGTTCATTGTTGAGTGATCGCTCGCTATCTGGCTGGAAAAGATGGTCAGAAAGTTTCCTATCTGCCAGCAAGCAAGACGAGATCACCACTTCTCTCAGTAATGGACTTCCTTTACTTCGTAACCTTAGCCTTAGATGTCCTTTCATATATTCTCGAACCTCCGACAGACAGAATCTCCATGCAGGCTTTCTTTCTCTCCTCCCCTCAGCCATGCATCCCTTTTTCACTTTTGGCAGAGGGGAGGAGAGAAAGAACGCATGCATGGATATTTTGTCTATCGAAGGTTCGAGAATCTATGAAAGGACATCTAAGGCTAATATTATGAAGTAAAGGAAGTCCATTACTGAGAGAAGTGGTGATCTCATCTTGCTTGCTGGGAGATAGGAAGCTTCCGGACCATCTTTTCCAGCTAGAGAGCGATCACTCAACAATAAACACTAACTGAAAGTGTCCGGGAATGAGTACCTATCCCTTACGGGAATCGAACCCGTGTCTTCTACATGAAAAGACAATTTCCTAACCACTAGACGAAAGGGACAAAAAAGCCATTCTTCATATTTCTAAGCTTCTTGAATAGAAGTGGTTTGTTTTCTTTCGATACGCATTTCAAGATTTCATTTGTGTTCATGTTGGTGAATTGTGATGTGAATTCGACGGGTCGTCCCCCCTTCTTAAGGGTTCCCCCACCGACTTAGTGACACACCAACCACACCCCTTCTCTTTCTCCGATGATAAATCCCCATGATCCCTTTATTTGTCTTTCATCCCCCTGAATAAGTAAGACCCCCCCTTTCGAATTCAAAAAAAGAGAGGGACAAAACGCCCGTTTGAAGTGGCGAAGGCCTATGCTACAGTAAGAAAAAAAGTAGGTTGAGGTTTCGAAGTCACTTAGTCGAACTAGAAAACTATAAATAAAGGGAGGATAAGGTTACGAAGTAAGGTCAACTAGTTAAGGAAATCTCAGGTTATGAAATCACTTATTAATTAATTGAAAAATGAAAGTAGTAGTGAGGCATCGGTACGGAGTTGTGTCAGCTATAGATATAGACTAGGCTAAGGCTTAGGTAAGGCTTGACTTCTATTTTCTTCACTTGCACCTTACACTTCAGCTGAGTCTAACAAGGCTTAGATGAGGAGCCTTCCACTTTGTACCGAGACTACGCAAAGGTAGAACACCATGTAAACTTCGCTGACTTTATCATTAACCTTGATTTTTCTACGTTTATTAAGAACCCAAAATAGTGGAAATAGGTTCGTGTTCCGCTTCCAAAGTCAGTCGTCTGCAGTACACACATGGGCAAAGACGACTCTCCAGTGGTTCCATTCCTTCATATTGTACTTCTGGGTCAATGCAACCCGAATGGTAAGAAGAGGGTCAGCCAAACTACGGTCCACTTTGTAGGTTTGCTGAGTAGTCCCCTTAGGAATTTTAGAAAAGGGAAGGGAACTTCTCACCACGAAGGAGGCGTGAAGCTACCGCTTCTAGAATGGAAGCTTGTGCTTTACTATTTTAGAGCCTATCGCTATTTAGAAATTAAAAAAGGTTTATGGATGAAGTAATCGGAATGACAAGTGGTTACGGTTGCAGAAAGCAGAGAAAGTCGGGAACCGTGGTTACCTTTAGAATCAAAGTAGCATCAAGTCGAGAATTACAACTACAGGGGGAGAAGCAAAGCTTCGTAGACAGCTTCGCTTCCTTATCGCTTCTTTCCTGGCGACTAGATTCTCAAGTGGGCGTCCTGGTAAGAAAGCTATCTTCAGCATCGGTAAGATCCCCATCAATAATAGGCCGGAATTGTGGGGAAGGAGGCCCTCCCTACTTCAATGGAAAGAGGGGAATCACCATTTCACAGTCGCTCCTCTCCTTACAATCAAGTGGCTTTCACTCCCAAGAAGTGGGAATAGGAGTCAATCGATGACAAAAAAGATTGCCTAATGCCTTATCTCTTCTGGAAAGAGTTTTATCTCCCTAGGTTTGAATTCCTTCAGGAACTAACCAACCATCTTCCCTTTAAGATAGCGGTTAGGGAGGTGAAATTGAAGTGGGAGTCCTTCTACAAGAGAGTTTTGCTCCAAGGGCTATGGATCGGGGAGAAGGTCGAAGCGAGCGAGTTGGTTTGTGAAGGTATACGTGTGTGAGCATGCTATTCATGAAAGTCTTACCTAAAGAGTAAGTTGGTCCGGACTGGGACTGTTTTAAAGGAGAGATTCCTCTTAGCCATCGGGCAACTTACTCCCAATCTTGCGTGAAACATAAGTCCTATACCACGTCTGAATACAGAAATGCTATCGTAGGATCTTTTACTTCAATAGAAGATATCAGGCCTTTTAGCAGGTTAGTTCACAAGTTCTCCTATTTTAATAATAGACGTGTTTGGGCCCGCTTTGAAGATAGTCAAGAACTACTAGCACAAGATCCAGTATTTGAAAAGGTTCCATACCCATAATGGTTCCAAGATTCAACCCACTGCTCGAGCAACTGTCTTATATATTGACTTTTCTTGAAAAGGTTCTTTACAAATGAAAGAATTGATTATGACAGAGGTTCCGAAAAGATAGATTAGACTTGCCCCACCCGGGCATAAGTAGGAAGAAGACTTTGTCAGATTTCAATAAACAGAGAGAGAGTATCTCTTGAAAAGCTTCTATGAAAGCCAGCCGAATAGAATGAGGACTTTCTTAACAGCAAAAGAAGGAAATTTAGTTAGAACGGGGGCTGCTCTCTCACACTTCCCTATCTACGTTCAAGCAGACCTATTCCAGTGGAATTTGAATTCTAAAGGGGTCGCAGGCGGAACAGAAGAGGCTGGCTGATTCGATCAAGTAGGGCTAACTCAATGAAATTCATAACCTATTCAATCTTCTCCTTATTTCCTTGGTCGGGCAGCAGTGTTCTCACTTCCAAGAAGAGCCACATCAGGGAGGATGGCTGCTGAAAGCAGAATTCAATAAAAGCATGATAGTGGAATGGGTTAGAGCTATGTTCAACTAGGTAAACCCGCGCAAACAAAAACTCTTTCTGATTAGGGATGATAATCGCAATGGTGAGGGTCTGTTACGTACCATAAGTAGGGAATCATAGAAGACTGTAAACGACTTTTCGACGAAAGACAAAAGAAAGTGTGAACCTAAGCCAAGAGCCCACTTCAGATTCATAACATCTTCCATCCTATGAATAAATATTTACTCGCTGCCAACAAAAACATACTATATTTACTAGTTTAAATCAATTCACTAAGCTAGTTAAAAGCCTTATTAAGCAATTCAACCAGTGTGTAATACATCCAACATTCTAAATATTAAATGTTTTTGGCAAGCCAAAGGAAGACTTCTCTGTGGAAACCCCCCGGTAAAGGAGACTTGTCTAGTCAAATAGGCTTCTAATAAGAAATTTGCTAATTCAATACTTATGCAATGACTTTATTTTTCTTTGCGTCAACGTTACCTTTATATCTCCCTCGTCTAGTCGAGATTCCCTAAGAGAAAGGGATCAAATCTGTAGTTGTAGTTTCTATACGTCAATCCAATCTCGCTTCCATTCGTCATCCATTCTAAGGAAAGATTCTTGAATAACAGGCTAAGAATATTCTTATAAGTCCTTGTCCGTTATGTATGCTCCAGTAAGAAAGTCCCTTACTTCGGCTAGTAAGGATTTTTATTTAAGGCAAGCAGACTACAGCGCGCGTACCCCTTTTTTTGACTTTTGCTGCAATAGAGGAGATTTCCATTGGACTAGTTAAAAGACTTAGATAATACATTGGGTTTACATAATAAAAATTTCACTTAGAGAAAAGAGATTAGACTAGTCATTGCACTAGTAGCGTCTACGAGCCTCCCGCTTTGGTACCATCTCATTTTTTACCACCCGAGCTACCCTATAAACCCTTTGTTGCGCTTGCTTCCTAGCTAGAACTCACACAGCGCAAACATAATAAATGAGAAAAATGCATAGTCTGACTCCCTAGCGCACAGAGCAAGAGTAAGATACTTCACTCGAGAAGAAGAAATTGTTGAGTGAGTGATCCGGCCTCTAGCCCTTCAATGATGGATTTGTCTTCAAAAAATATCGACCTCGGTATAAAACTAACGTCAGGGCTCTCATTAACACTATTGAAGATGTAGCCGCATATATAAACTATTATACCTTCCAATGTATACTGATGAAAGCGGTTTAAAAAATTCCTGCTCATCATAAGTGAGTTTATTAATAGCCTTAAGGTAATCATTAGCACATGGTTCATCCTCCTTAATAAAAAGATTAATTAATAATGGTGAAGCCTGATACATATTATATATATCATCATATGGATATCCTAGATCTTCAATATTTTTTTTGTAATTCGTTTAATCTATCACTATCGTACTTGTGAACTTGTGATTTACTCAATAAATCTAATACAGTAGTTTGGTATTTAGAAATATTGGAGATATTTATTTCCTAAACAGAATAATCATCATGGACCAGAACATCATAAAATTGAACAAAGAAGATATCATATCTGGAATCAGTTTGATAACACCTGCAAGAATAACGGAGCCTGGCCATCAAAATTGGATTACCTGATCTATACATCATCATAGAGATTTGTTCATTCATTATAGTAGAATATAAACCCTAGAAAGAAAGATTATTTCTTTCAAACAGCTCACCCGCGCCAAACCCGGTAGCTCTGATCTCTCATCTAGGAGAGAGCCAAATGGCGTTGGTTAAATTTATGGCGAGCAGGGATTATATCTTATAGAGTGTTCCTGATGCTGATACCATTTTTTGAATTTTTAGAAACTATATTCCTTTAATAATGAACACAGTAAAGGGCATACTTTTTAGTTACAAATCATCTGAAAGTATCAAAATAATCAATATGATATTTCCAGTTCTTCTGGAAAGAGTGGTATAATTCTTCATTGGTTCTTTTTATTGCACACTATATCCGTATAGGACTCGTAAACTTTAACTATTTTCTCAATCTTATATGAAATAAGCTTATCGCTAATTATTTTTATCAAACTCATTTGTATTTTCTAAGAGATATAGATATATTGTAGTATACTACTAGGGATAACTTGTGCTCTTACTCTTCTGTCAAAAGTAGGGAAGAGCAACTGTCTGATTAGATCAATCAAGCGATAGGGGCAGAGACATTACTTCGCTAGGACGGAGTTGCTGTCGATTGAGGATTGGCCGATGGCCCTTTTTTCTTTTATAAGGGAAGAGTTGTAGCTGAGTACAAATAGGCCGGTGAAAGATGAGTAGGAAAGCATGCGGGTTGTACTGGTCAGCTTTAA
>JAJONR010000008.1:0-19214 GCA_029582245.1 Solanum etuberosum
AGCCAATCCATGAGACGTGGCTGAAATTCCAGAAGTTGCTACTTCAATGTCTGACTCACGGGCTGCCAAACAACGTGGATACAATTTAAACTCTGCTTGCATATGAAAATACAGTATAGCTCTGTGTATGTAAGAATACAAAATATAACTATGGGAGTTCCTCTAACTGACAACCATCATTGTGAGCTATGTGATGATACAACATCTTGCCTCATGCTGCCAGGGTCATCCTATACCTTGCCAAAGGCATAGAACCTAATACTAAGTGGATCCACTAGTCTATGCTAAAAAGCACTAAGGAATCATCTAAAAGTATGACCCTTTTCTACCCATGTTGGCTACACGGTTTATGGAGACCATGAGTTATCTGAACTCAACATGTCCCCAAATCGGTTCTCAATACTACTCCCAAAATGTAACTAGCTCATATGTTTAAAAACATAACTCTTTCTCTGATTTGAGATAATTGCTCAAAACTAGCTCAAAGGCTCTCTTGGAAATCAATGTTTCCTCTCTTGTTTAAATGTGAAAACATTTACTCTTTACTGAAAACTAGCTCAAAGGCTCTTTTGGAAATCGGTGTTTCCTTTCTGTTTAAATGTGAAAACATTTACTCTTTGGGAATACATAGTTCCCATATACTGTTTTGAAGAAAATGAACTTCATTTGTTACTCTTTACTCAACTCAAAACTCAAGTCTTAAAACAAGTTTAAAGCATTTGCAAAAGACTTTTGAAAAGACTCTAAGAACTCTCTAAACTTGGCTCTTAACTTTCCTTGAATTTGAATTTTTGGATTCAAGGTTATGATTCATGTTTATGGGTGTTATCATGATGTTTAGACGTACCTTAGAGTGTAGAAACAAACTAGAAAATATAGGTACGATTCAAGGGAACTCAAACGCAAAGAAGTGGGAAAGGGTAGAAGACCTGGCGACCCTGGCGCTCTGAGTGGCGCCGGGCGCCAGAGGCCAAACTACAGAACTTGGGTTGGGGCGCTCTGAGTGGCGAGGTGCCCCAGAGCCCAAACTATAAAAAGTTATGTGGGGGGCTCTGAGTGGCGTCGCGCGGCGCCCCACCCCTCTTCCCCAGGTTTTTGACAAATTTTCTTGTTCGTTTTTCGATCCTAATTCGTCTAGATTCGATTGGTTCCTTCCCCAAATACTTAGATTCGAATACCCAACCAAAGTATACAAGAATCTACTCAAAACTAACTTCAAATCTCATGGAACTAACTCAAGAACTTCTCAAGAACTCAACAATCAAGAACCCAATAGAAACTTCAACAAAATCCATCAAGAACTCAATTACTCTACTTTCAAAAATGTAAATACGCTGAAATAAATCATGATTGGCGCGTGGGTGAACGAACCCAATGCTATGTGATGTCACATACCTCGTAGGGATTAACCCTTGGCGAAATCCACAAGCGAAATCTCAAGAACACGAACTTTGGCTATTTCTCTTCTCTCAAAGCCCTAGCGTAATTTTGTAAAGTGCAAACTGAACCAAATCAGTTTAGACCCTAGTTAATTCACTAAAAATGAATTAAACCAATTGGGTAGTGAAAAGACCAAAATACCCCTCTAAAATTCGGGTGACTTTCCTTATTCAGACCACCCGACTTCCAACAGGAATATCTCCCTCATACAAACTCAAAAATTAGCAAACTCAGTGGCGTTGGAAATATAATTCAAAGAACTTTCAATTGATATCTTGTAGCACACCTAACTCGTGTGGTACATTAGCAAAAATGGTTTATTTCTAATTCTAGTTCTTTCTAATAGCGGGGTGTTACATTTTGTTTCGATATTCTAAGGTCATTGGTGCAGTTTGAGAATTTTTTGAGGTGTTTTGATGCATTTTTCTTGATTTTTATATGTTTCGTACATTTACAAGGAAAAATTAATTTTTTTGCTATTTTTCGTACAGTTACGAAAAAGAGTAAAATTTTGATAAAATTTTTTATCGATATTCTAAGGTCATTGGTGCAATTTGAGAATTTTTCGAGGTGTTTTGATATACTTTTCTTGATTTTTATATGTTTCATACATTTACGAGGAAAAATTAATTTTTTTGTTATTTTTAGGACAGTTACAAAAAAGAGTAAAATTGTGATCTTCTTTTTTGTTTCGATATTCTAAGGTCATTGGGTGCATCTTGAGAATTTTTTGAAGTGTTTTGATGTACTTTTCTTGATTTTTATATGTTTCGTACATTTACGAGGAAAAATTAATTTTTTTGTTATTTTTCGGACAGTTACGAAAAAGAGTAAAATTTTGATCATTTTTTTATTTCGATATTCTAAGGTCATTGGTGCAGTTTTGAGAATTTTTTGAGGTGTTTTGATGTACTTTACTTGATTTTTATATGTTTCATACATTTACGAGGAAAAATTAATTTTTTTGTTATTTTTTGGACAGTTACGAAAAAGAGTAAAATTTTGATCATTTTTTTATTTCGATATTCTAAGGTCATTGGTGCAGTTTCAGAATTTTTTGAGGTGTTTTGATGTACTTTACTTGATTTTTATATGTTTCGTACATTTACGAGGAAAAAATTATTTTTTTTGTTATTTTTCGGACAGTTACGAAAAAGAGTAAAATTTTGATCATTTTTTTGTTTCGATATTCTAAGGTCATTGGTGAAGTTTGAGAATTTTTTGAGGTGTTTTGATGTACTTTTCTTGATTCTTATATGTTTCGTACATTTACGAGGAAAAATTAATTTTTTTGTTATTTTTCGGACAGTTACGAAAAAGAGTAAAATTTTGATCATTTCCTGGTTTCAATATTCTAAGGTCATTGTTGCAGTTTGAGAATTTTTTGAGGTGTTTAGATGTACTTTTCTTGTGTTTATATGTTTCGTACATTTACGACGAAAAATTAAATTTTTTGTTATTTTTCGGACAGTTTCGAAAAAAGAGTAAAATTTTGATAATTTTTTTGTTTCAATATTCTAAGGTTATTGGCGCAGTTTGAGAATTTTTTGAGCTGTTTTGAGTTACTTTTCTTGATTTTTATATGTTTCGTACATTTACGAGGAAAAATTAAATTTTTTGTTATTTTTCGGACGGTTACGAAAAAGAGTAAAATTTTGATCATTTTTTTGTTTAGACATTCTAAGGTCATTGGTGCAGTTTGAGAGGTTTTTGAGGTGTTTTGATGTACTTTTCTTGATTTTTATGTGTTTCGTACATTTACGAGGAAAAATTAATTTTTTTGTTATTTTTCAGACAGTTACAAAGAATAGTAATATTTTGATCATTTTTTTTCCGATATTCTAAGGTCATTGATACAGTTTGAGAATTTTTTGGGGTGTTTGTATGTACTTTTCTTGATTTTTATATGTTTCGTACATTTACGAGGAAACATAATTTTTTTGTTATTTTTCGGACAATAAAGAAATAGAATAAAATTTTGATCCTTTTTTTGTTTCGATATTCTAAGGTCATTGGTGCGGTTTGAGAATTTTTTGAGGTATTTTGATGTACTTTTCTTGATTTTTATATGTTTCGTACATTAACGAGAAAAAAATAATTTTTTTGTTATTTTTCAGGCAGTTACGAAAAAGAGTAAAATTTTGTTCATTTTTTTGTTTCGATATTCTAAGGTCATTGGTGCAGTTTGAGGATTTTTTGAGGTGTTTTGATGTACTTTTCTTGATTTTTATATGTTTCATACATTTACGAGAAAAGATTAAATTTTTTGTTATTTTTCGGACAGTTACGAAAAAAGAGTAAAATATTGATTATTTTTTTTGTTTCGATATTCTAAGGTCATTGGTGCAGTTTTAGAATTTTTTGAGGTGTTTTGATGTACTTTTCTTGATTTTTATATTTTCGTACATTTACGAGGAAAAATTAATTTTTTTGTTATTTTTAGGAAAGTTGCAAAAAAGAGTAAAATTTTGATCAATTTTTTTGTTTTGATATTCTAAGGTCGTTGGTGCAGTTTGAGAATTTGTTGAGGTTTTTTGTTTACTTTTCTTGATTTTTATATGTTTCATACATTTACGAAGAAAAATTAATTTTTTTTATTTTTCAACAGTTACGAAAAAGATTAAAATTTTGATGATTTTCTTGTTTGAATATTCTAAGGTCATTGGTGCAGTTTTAGAATTTTTTGAGGTGTTTTGATGTACTTTTCTTGATTTTTATATTTTCGTACATTTACGAGGAAAAATTAATTTTTTTGTTATTTTTAGGAAAGTTGCAAAAAAGAGTAAAATTTTGATCAATTTTTTTGTTTTGATATTCTAAGGTCGTTGGTGCAGTTTGAGAATTTGTTGAGGTTTTTTGTTTACTTTTCTTGATTTTTATATGTTTCATACATTTACGAAGAAAAATTAATTTTTTTTATTTTTCAACAGTTACGAAAAAGATTAAAATTTTGATGATTTTCTTGTTTGAATATTCTAAGGTCATTGGTGCAGTTTTAGAATTTTTTGAGGTGTTTTGATGTACTTTTCTTGATTTTTATATTTTCGTACATTTACGAGGAAAAATTAATTTTTTTGTTAGTTTTCGGAAAGTTACGAAAAAGAGTAAAATTTTGATCATTTTTTTGTTTCGATATTCTAAGGTCATTGATGCAGTTTGACAATTTTATGAGTTGTTTTGATGTACTTTTCTTGATTTTTATATATTTCGTACATTTACGAGGAAAAATTAATTTTTTTTGTTATTTTTCGAACAGTTACAAAAAAAGAGTAAAATTTTGATAATTTTTTTGTTTTGATATTATATGGTCATTGGTGCAGTTTGAGAGTTTTTTAGGTGTTTTGATGTACTTTTCTTGATTTTTATATTTTTCGTACATTTACGAGGAAAAAATATTTTTTTTGTAATTTTTCGGACAGTAACGAAAAAGATTAAAATTTTGATCATTTTTTTTCGATATTTTAAGGTCATTGGTGCAATTTGAGAGTTTTTTGAGGTGTTTTGATATACTTTTCTTGATTTTTATATGTTTCGTATATTTACGAGGAAAAATTCAATTTTATGTTATTTTTCGGAGAGTTACGAAAAAGAGTAAAATTTTGATCATTTTTTTATTTCAATATTGTAAGTTCATTGGTGCAGTTTAAGAATTTTTTGAGGTGTTTTGATGTACTTTTCTTAATTTTTATAAGTTTCATACATTTACGAAGTAAAATTAATTTTTTTGTTATTTTTTGGACAGTTACGAAAAAAGAGTAAAATTTTGATGAATTTTTTGTTTCGGTATTCTAAGGTCATTGGTGCAGTTTTGGAATTTTTTGAGGTGTTTTAATTAATTTTCTTGATTTTTATAAGTTTCGTACATTTACGAAGAAAAATAATTTTATTTTATTTTTCAGACAGTTACAAAAAAGTGTAAAATTTTGATCTTTTTTTGGTTTCGAAATTCTAAGGTCATTGGAGCAGTTTGAGATTTTTTTTGAGGTGTTTTAATGTACTTTTCTTATTTTTATATGTTTCGTACATTTACGAGGAAAAATTAATTTTTTTGTAATTTTTCAGAAATTTACGAAAAAGTGTAAAATTTTGATCATTTTTTTGATTCGATATTCTAAGGTCATTGGTGCAGTTTGAGAACTTTTTGAGGTCCTTTGATGTGTTTTTCTTGATTTTTATAAGTTTAGTACATTTACGATGAAAAATTAATTTTTTTGTAATTTTAGGAAATTTACGAAAAAGAGTAAAAATTTTATCATTTTCTTGATTCGATATTCTAAGGTCATTTGTGTAGTTTGAGTATTTTTTGAGGTGTTTTGATGTGCTTTTCTTATTTTTTATATGTTTCGTACATTTACGAGGAAAAATTAAATTTTTTGTTATTTTTCGGACAGTTACGATAAAGTGTAAAATTTTGATCATTTTTTTTATTCGATATTCTAAGGTCATTGGTGCAGTTTGAAATTTTTTTGAGGTGTTTTGATGTGTTTTTCTTGATTTTTATATGTTTCGTACATTTAAGAGGAAAAAATAATTTTTTTGTTATTTTTCGGAGAGTTACGAAAAAGAGTAAAATTTTAATCATTTTTTTCTCGATATTCTAAGGTCACTGGTGCAGTTTTATAATTTTTTAGGCGTTCTGATCTACTTTTTCTTGATTTTTATATCTTTCGTACATTTACGAGGAAAAATTAAATATTTTTGTTATTTTTCGGACAGTTACGAAAAAAGTGATCATTTTTTTGATTCGATATTCTAAGGTCATTGGTGCAGTTTGAGAATTTTTTAATGTGTTTTGATTTACTTTCCTTGATTTTTATATGTTTCATACATTTACGAGGAAAAAATTATTTTTTTGTTATTTTTCGGACAGTTACGAAAAAGAGTAAAATTTTTATCATTTTTTATTTCGATATTCGAAGTTTATTGGTGCAGTTTGAATTTTTTTTTGAGGTGGTTTGAGATACTTTTCTTGATTTTTATAAGTTTCGTACATTTACGAAGAAAAATTAATTTTTTTATTTTTCAACAGTTACGGAAAAGATTAAAATTTTGATGATTTTTTTGTTTGAATATTCTAAGGTCATTGGTGCAGTTTTAGAATTTTTTGAGGTGTTTTGATGTACTTTTCTTGATTTTTATATTTTCGTACATTTACGAGGAAAAATTAATTTTTTTGTTATTTTTAGGAAAGTTGCAAAAAAGAGTAAAATTTTGATCATTTTTTTTGTTTTGATATTCTAAGGTCGTTGGTGCAGTTTGAGAATTTTTTGAGGTTTTTTGTGTACTTTTCTTGATTTTTATATGTTTCATACATTTACGGGAAAAATTATTTTTTTTGTTATTTTTCGGACAGTTACGCAAAAGATTAAAATTTTGATCATTTTTTTGTTTCGATATTCTAAGTTCATTGGTGCAACTTGAGAATTTTTTGAGGTGTTTTGATTTACTTTTCTTGATTTTTATATGTTTCGTACATTTACAAGGAAAAAATAATTTTTTTATTAATTTTTCGGACAGTTACGATAAAAGAGTAAAATTTTGACAATTTTTTTGTTTCGATATTCTAAGGTCACTAGTGAAGTTTGAGAATTTTTTGAGGTGTTTTGATGTACTTTTCTTTATTTTTATATGTTTCGTACATTTATGAGGAAACAATTATTTTGTGTTAATGTTCGGACAGTTACGAAAAAGAGTAAAATTTAGATCATTTTTTTTTTCGATATTCTAAGGTCATTGATCCAGTTTTAAATTTTTTGAGGTGTTTTGATGTACTTTTCTTGATTTTTATATGTTTCGTACATTTACGAGGAAAAAATATTTTTTTTGTTATTTTTCGGACAGTTACGATAAAGAGTAAATTTTGATCATTTTTTTTCGATATTCTGAGGTCATTGGTGCAGTTTGAGAATTTTTTGAGGTGTTTTGATGTACTTTTCTTGACTTTTATATTTTCGTACATTTATGAGGAAAAGTTAAATTTTTTGTAATTTTTCGGACAGTTTCAAAAAAGAGTTAAATTTTGATCATTTTTTGTTTCGATATTCTAAGGTCATTGTTGCAGTTTGAGAATTTTTTAAGGTGTTTTGATGTACTTTTCTTGATTTTTATATGTTTCGTACATTTACGAAGAAAAATTAATTTTTTTGTTATTTTTTGGACAGTTACGAAAAGGAGTAAAATTTTGATCATTTTTTGTTTCGATATTCTAAGGTCATTGGTGCAGTTTGAGAATCTTTTGAGGTGTTTTGATGTACTTTTCTTGATTTTTATATGTTTCGTACATTTACGAGGAAAAATTAATTTTTTTGTTATTTTTCGGACAGTTATGAAAAAGAGTAAAAAATTTATCATTTTTTTGTTTTTGATATTATTAGGTCATTGGTGCAGTTTGCGAATTTTTTGAGGTGTTTTGATGTACTTTTCTTGATTTTTATATGTTTCGTACATTTACGAGGAAAAAATAATTTTTTTATTATTTTTCCCACAGTTACGAAAAGGAGTAAGATTTTGATTATTTTTTTATTTCGATATTCTACGGTCATTGGTTATCAGCTCCCAAAGGTGATAGACTACCCATAGAATTACGACTGAGGGCATCCGTAACTATATTCACTTTCCTTGGATGATATAAGATATCCACATCAATAACTTTCAGCAATTCATTTCATTTGCGCTATTGTAGAATTACCTTTTTCAGTTTAAAAATATACTGGGGGCTCTTAGGATCTGTATAAATGTCAACATTCAAGTAATGCCTCTAAATCCTCAAGGAATGAATAATTGTGGTCAACTCTGAATCGTAGGTCGAGTAGTTTTTTTTCATTCTTCGTTAACTATAATGAAACATAAGCAATTACCTTTCTATAATGTGTCAGAACATAAACCAGCCTACTGCTTGAAGCATAATAATACATTACATTGCCCTCTTGACCATCTTATAGGGTCAGAACTGGTGTTGAAGTAAATTTATCTCTCAGCTTTTGGAATCTCCCCTCGCAGGCTATTGTCCACTGAAACTTAACTTCTTTTTAAGTCAACTTTGTTAGGGGTGCTGAAAGTGGGGAAAAAAATCCTACACAAAACTTATATAATACTCCACTAACCCTCAGAAAGATTCGAACTTCTACCAAGTTCATAGGTCTAGGCCAAGTCTTCATGACCTCAGTCTTCTGTAAGTATACCCGAATACCAGCATCTAATACAATATGGCCCCCGCAAAAAAAAACCATTAAACACAACCAGAACTAATACTTTTAGAATTTAGCTTACAACCTCTAAACCTTGGGGTAACTGAAGCACTACTTAGAGATGATCTCTATGATTTGCCTCTGAATGAGAATGTACCAGAATATCATTAACTAATACAATTAGAAACAAGTCTAGAATGACATGGATATACTATTCATCAGGTTCATAAATATTGTTGGGTCATTCGTCAATCTGAAAGACATTACAAGAAACTCAAAATGGCCATATCTAATCCTGAAAGTTGTCTTTTGAATATTACTCTCTCGAACAAGTACCTAGTGGTACCCTAAATGCAAATCAATCTTTGGGAAGCATCCGACATCATATAGTTGGTCGAAAAACCCATCAATCCTTTGTAGTGGATATTTGTTCTTTATAGTCACCTTATTCAGTTTTTTTTTTGTAGTCTAAACACTTCTGCAATGATTCATCTTTCTTCCGAACAAATAACATTGGTGCACCGCTTGGTGATGCACTAGTCCTGGTAAAGCCCTTATCTAATATATCTTTCAATTTTGCTGGTGCAATTCTAAATGGGGGAATTGATATCGGCAGAGCATCTGGTAATGTATCAGTAGGAAAATTTGTCTCCTGTTCCAGGGAAATAGCAAGAAGCTCACCTGGAAACATATTTAGAAACTCATTTCCCACTATAATAATTGTAGATTCGAGGGCTTAGCATCAATATCTTAAACTCGCTCAGAAAATATGATAAGTACAGCCTTTGGCAAACATTTCCTTGCCTAAAGATTGCAAATAAACTTGCCTTTTGGCATTGCAGCATTAGCCTTCCATTCTCATACTACTTCCCTTGGGAACTGAAATCTAACAGTCTTTTCTCGGTAGTCGACATTGACATAACAAGGTTTCCACCAATCCATGCACACATCAATAACAAAGTCGAGCATCTCTATCCCTATCACGTCTACAAATTTTTGATGACAAACAATATCTATCGTAGAACCTCGATAAATCCTCTTGAGCATATATGAAACACAAAACAGGATTCAGATTTCATACGTACTTATAACTCAGCTCTATAGCACGATCTATAATTTGAAAGAAATGTAACTAGTCCTAAATGCCCTATAGCCTCTTGATTATAAGTGTGGTGCACAACACACCCATAAATAAGAATCTACAAGACACGGCTTGTGGACTCCCTGGGACACGACCTGCTCTGATACCAAGTTTGTCACGCCCCAAACTAGGGGAGGCGTAACTGGCACTCAATACCTTATGTGATCGAGTTAGCCATTGAAACATACCAACTGACTCAGCTATGGGCCTAGAAGGTTGGGCAGCATAACATCTAAAATACTACGACTGGACTATCAAGGTCATAACCTGAATATCAACAAGTCATATAGATGAAGGTAGACAAGCCAAAGATAATAAAGCACTAGCTAGCCGACAAGGATGCAAATGAAGATATACATACGTACACACATATATATATATGCCAAGCCTATGGGGCTGGAGACTAGAAGCTGCAGAAACAAACCTAGAATATTGTGTCCACAATAACCTCTAAGAGTGTCATAAGCACTGGTCGGGACAAGGCCCCGATTATACCCAAACTGCTTCCCTGATCTTGAACCAATAAATTGGTGACCTGCACTTCCGCCCATATAGTGCTTCATAAGTAGCTATATAAATACTTACTTGGAAGTTGTTATTATAAGAAAATTCAACCACTAACACGTGATCATACCAGTTCCCACTAAAATCTAGCACACATACCCATAACATGTCCTTGAGCATTTAGATTATACGTTCGGCTTGGCCATCAATCTAAAGATGAAAATCCATACTAAGAAGGATCTCTGTGACTGTGCTATAAAATGTGTCTATCTATTTGAAGTAATCTATACTGAGACATAATTGAGTATAAATAACTCTCTAATGTACATCCCAACATATTCCACTAGAAGGTAATCCAGACTAGATAGAAATTGGCTGATTTCATCAACCTGTGAATAATCACCCAAATGGAATTGATCTTCCCTCGCGAATGAGGAAAACATGTGACAAAATTCACATTTATCTCCTTCCACTTCCACAATGGAATAACTATCTCCTAAGTCAGCAAACTAAGCTTCTGATGCTCTACCTCTCCCTATTGACAACACATCTCCTTAATACATGACACATTTTCATGGTTCCTATGTGAACAGAGTAGCGAGAATGGTTCGCATGTCCCATATATTTCAATAGAAGCCATATGGCATTCAGAACATATAACTGATCTCTAAATCTGAAGACTGTGTCTCCTGCACTATCAAAGGTGACTTTTTTTTTTGCTGCTAAGCCTTGCCTCTGAGTTGATCTAAGCTAGGATCTTCATTTTGTCAAGCTTTCACCTCCACAAATACAGATGATATTACCCAGTCCTGAACTGTGACTCTAGTATCATTGGAGTTTGATAATATAGCCCCAAACCAGCTAGCTGATGGAGCTCTTAGGCCATCTCCTGGTTCTCAGCTCCCAAAGGTGATAGACTACCCATAGAATTACGACTGAGGGCATCCGCTACTATATTGACTTTCCTTAGATGATATAAGATATCCACATCAATAACTTTCAGCAATTCATTCCATCTGCGCTATTGTAGAATTACCTTTTTCAGTCTAAAAATATACTTGGGGATCTTAGGATCTGTATAAATATCAACATTAAAGACATTCAAGTAATGCCTCAAAATCCTTAAGGAATGAATAATTGCGGCCAACTGTAATCGTAGGTCGAGTAGTTCTTTTCATTCTTCGTTAACTATCATGAAACATAAAAAATGACCTTTCTATAATGTGTCAGAACATAAACCAGCCTAATGCTTGAAGCATAATAATACATTACATTGCTCTCTTGACCGTCTTGTAGGGTCAGAACTGGTGTTGAAGTCAATTTATCTCTCAGCTTTTGGAATCTCCCCTCGTAGGCTATTGTCCACTGAAACGTAACTTCTTTTTAAGTCAACTTTGTTAGGGGTGCTGAAAGTGGGGAAAAAATCCTTCACAAAACTTATATAATACTCCACTAACCCTCAGAAAGATTCGAACTTCTACCAGGTTCATAGGTCTAGGTCAAGTCTTCACGACCTCAGTCTTCTATAAGTATACCTGAATACCAGCATCTAATACAATATGGCCCCCGCAAAAAAAACCATTAAACACAACCAGAACTAATACTTTTAGAATTTAGCTTACAACATCTAACCTTGGGGTAACTGAAGCACTACTTAGAGATGATCTCTATGATTTGCCTCTGAATGAGAATGTACCAGAGTATCATTAACTAATACAATTAGGAACAAGTCTAGAATGACATGGATATACTATTCATCAGGTTCATAAATATTGTTGGGTCATTCGCCAATCTGAAAGACATTACAAGAAACTCAAAATGGCCATAACTAATCCTGAAAGTTGTCTTTTGAATATTACTCTCTCGAACAAGTACCTAGTGGTACCCTAAATGCAAATCAATCTTTAGGAAGCATCCGACATCATATAGTTGGTCAAAAAACCCATCAATCCTTTGTAGTGGATATTTGTTCTTTATAGTCACCTTATTCAAATTTTTTTGTAGTCTATACACTTCTGCAATGATTCATCTTTCTTCCGAACAAATAACATTGGTGCACCGCTTGGTGATGCACTAGTCCTAGTAAAGCCCTTATCTAATATATCCTTCAATTTTTTTGGTGCAATTCTAAATGGGGGAATTGATATCGGCAGAGCATCTGGTAATGTATCGGCAGAAAAAATTTCTCCTGTTCCAGGGAAATAGCAAGAAGCTCACCTGGAAATACATTTAGAAACTCATTGCCCACTATAATAACTGAAGATTCGAGGGCTTAGCATCAATATCTTAAACTCGCTCAGAAAATATGATAAGTACAGCCTTTGGCAAACATTTCCTTGCCTAAAGATTGCAAATAAACTTGCCTTTTGGCATTGCAGCATTAGCCTTCCATTCTCATACTACTTCCCTTGGGAACTGAAATCTAACAGTCTTCTCTCGGTAGTCGACATTGACATAACAAGGTTTCCACCAATCCATGCACATATCAATAACAAAGTCGAGCATCTCTATCCCTATCACGTCTACAAATTTTTGATGACAAACAATCTCTACCGTAGAACCTCGATAAATCCTCTTGAGCATATATGAAACACAAAGCATGATTCAGATTTCATACGTACGTATAACTCATCTCTATAGCACGATCTATAATTTGAAAGAAATGTTACCAGTCTTAAATGCCCTATAGCCTCTTGAGTATAAGTGTGGTGCACAACATACCCATAAACAAGAATTTACAAGACACGGCTTGTGGACTCCCTGGGACACGACCTGCTCTGATACCAAGTTTGTCACGCCCCAAACTAGGGGAGGCATGGCTGGCACTCGATACCTTATGCGATCGAGTTAGCCATTGAAACATACCAACTGACTCAACTATGGGCCTAGAAGGTTGGGCAGCATAACATCTAAAATACTACGACTGGACTATCAAGGTCATAACCTAAATATCAACAAGTCATATAGACGAAGGTAGACAAGCCAAAGATAATAAAGTACTAGCTAGCCGACAAGGATGCAAATGAAGATATACATACGTACATACATATATATACATGCCAAGCCTATGGGCTGGAGACTAGAAGCTGCAGAAATAAATCTAGAATATCGTGTCCATAATAACCTCTAAGAGTGTCATAAGCACTGGTCGGGACAAGGCCTTGATTATACCCAAACTACACAATTAAAGTAACATCCTATGAAAGCTCCAGGAAGAGGTGGAGCTTACCAACTCACAACTGAACCATGAATCCTAGCAGAGGGGTCAATTAGAATCCCTACCTAGACCTGCACGCACGAAACAAAAATGCAGCGTCCCAGGCAACGGGACGTCAGTACGGATAAAAATGTACTGGTATGTAAGGCAGAAAGTAGAATCATAAATAGTTGTTGTAAAAAGGGTAATAAAGATACCACCTGAAACAGAAACTCTGATAGCCTCCATGGCTGACATTCAACCTTATATAAATTAAGTATGCATGGTATGCTCGCATAGTCGTATGTCGTGAATACATATATATAGATGCAAATGCATATCATACCCAACCAACTGCTAGCAATGGTGGTGCCTTCCGGTAGAGAACCAACATCATATTCGCCAACTTGTGGCAATCTGTGTCTCATACGTATAAATATAGGCAATAGGTCCCATACCTTCCGATTATAGCTCGGGAGTAGAATGCATAGCATGTCATGTCATGGATTCGTAATGCATTTGTGTTACTTGAATCATGTTGCCAATCTTGGCCCATTGATACTCTTGTTCTCATAATCTCGTAATCACTTTGGTATCACGTGTAAATGTTTCGTAGAACCTCATATACTTGTAGATTAAACTGGAACACTTAACTTGGATTTATAAAGGTAACTAAAACCTAAGGATGTTCATAAAGAGCTTAAAGTTATTCACTTAGTATCTATATATGTTTTCTAAGTAGTTTGTAAAAGAAAGTATTTCAGAAAAACACGTCCTTTAGTAGTGGAGATCGACCTATTATTTTAAAGTTTTTCAAAAATATAAATTAGCGAGGAAGGAGGACTGATTTCAAATTTATATTGTTCAGCCCTAATCTTTTTAAGTTACTACACCTAAAGAAGAATAAGAATTTGTACACATGGACCTATAGTCAAGAGAATCACCAAAATGACGTAAAGACGCTGAATACCCTATCTAACCGAACGAGTGGAATAGCAACATAATGGAGTCACAAAAATACGCCAACTGCAATCTCAATGCCTTTCACTAAAGGTATTTCTAGCAATAGAGTAGTAAACCAATACTTGACGATTTAGGATTACAAAATTCGTGCTCAAAGGAAGTACAATGCTTAGCCTTAACATACCTCAATTTTGGGTCTTGTTGTATCAATATGGATTGTACTCCTTCCTTACAGTATGTAATCTACAGAAAATCACGTCACACAACCATTACAAGCTGAATATTAACACGTCAGGGTCAAAGTAGCAATTTGGAGCTTACTAGCAGAGTGATTAGCTCGCCAGACCCTTTTTAAAAGTATGCTTCATTACCCTTTTCTTCTCCAAATTACAACCCCAAATTAATGACGTAACATACATTTTTCAGCAGCTATTAACAAGTGGAGGCCTACACAATAGTCAAAAACAACCAACTAGAGTATGCCTACACAATAATAAAAACTCAGCGTATCGCCACACCCCTCCTTTCCAACCACAAAATAACCACAACCAAATCCAAACCATGAGTCTTCAAACCATTAAAGCCAGAAAAAATATATGTTATACAGTCCTACAATTATTCAATATAACAATAATAACTCGAACTTACGGCTTCCAATCACCATCCTGTGAGTTCGTCCAATAATTACGTTTGGAATCATGTCTTTCTCTTCATAAGAAATAAGAGAATAAAAGGGGAGAACCTTAACTTAAAATTGATGGAGCTTATAGTATTTTAGCATGTCTCCCCAATTAGAAAGAGTCTCCTCAAACATAAGACGTTGAACCAAGAAGAAGTCATTTGAAAATTGCAATCCAATAATAGAACCAATGTTACACTTATTTATCTTACAATTAATTACCCATCTATAATTTTTCTTCTCTTCCTGACTCATATCAACAACAACCACACACAAAAAAATCATTTCCAAAAATTCCAACAACAACAACATCAGAAAATACTTCAAAAACAGCCCAACATCACATAACTATCCAAATACGATTTTCCAGTCGTCTATTCGTGTTCTTGCTTATGTAGCATAGCTATAACTTGGACTCACTCAATAAAATGAAGGGTGAGAATTATTAGCTCCAAACAGCAGCAACACCACCTAAAAATGAGACTCCTTCACCACGAAGAATCCTTCAAATCACAACCAACGAGGAGGAAAGAAGTAACACAATTTCTGTGAACATTTCGAGGGTGAAACCACATTGAAATCTTGTAGATATTTGCTTGGATGATAGGAGAACCTTTAGAGAGGATTTAGAATTGTTTTCTTCTTATTTGGTCGAAAAACAATGAGTTAAAACGAAGGGAAACCAATCTTATAAAGCTAAACCGACATAGGGGATAGGGACCCACCTTCACGTGCCTGCTTGTGCAGTCTCACTAAAATCAGAATATCTCTCAATTCCGAAGTCATATAGACAAATGGCTTAGTGCGTTGGAAAGTAGACTCGTAGACCTTCAATTTGGTATATTGGGGGTTCTTCTAAAGCTTTATAGATTGGGATAAAAGCTCCGAGACATTTAACCAAATTTTCAGAAAATTTATCAAAGAAACTTACTCTAACTTTTGTCAACTTTTATTTCCCAACTTGCTTGACTTCAAAACTTAACCTACGATCATTGGGCGACTATATCACCTTATAAAACCTCCTTCATATCATATAAGACACTCTTTGTCTTACCCTAAAGGTACTGGTTAACTTAAACCTTCCGAACGTGCGGGTGTTAGAAGAGACATTCTTTAACTCGAACTTGTTTAAGGGCATCCTTGACCCATAACGTTAGTCAAATTCTTTCATTTTTACCACCCCCCTCTGCAAACTTATTCTTCTAACATGATACACCAAGTCATATAAACCTCATACACTCATGCAATGATACACATATTATGCGAAAGAACCACGGGGTCTCACAGAAAAATAACAAATAATTTAATTTTTCCTCGTAAATGTACGAAACATATAAAAATCAAGAAAAGTACATCAAAACACCTCAAAAAATTCTCAAAATGCACCAATGACCTTAGAATATCAAAAACAAAAAAATGATCAAAATTTTATTATATTTCGTACTGTCCGAAAAATAACAAAAAAATTATTTTTTCCTCGTAAATTTACGAAACATATAAAAATTAAGAAAAGTACATCAAAACACCTCAAAAAATTCTCTAACTGCACCCATGACCTTAGAATATCGAAACAAAAAAATGATCAAAATTTTGCCCTTTTTCGTAACTGTCCGAAAAACAACAAAAAAATTAATTTTTCCTCGTAAATGTACGAAACATATAAAAATCCAGAAAATTACATCAAAACACCTCAAAAAATTCTCAAACTTCACCAATAACCTTAGAATATCGAAACAAAAAAATGATCAAAATTTTACAAGAAAACTAAAAATTTAATTTTTCCTGGTAAAATTTTGAAACATATAAAAATCAAGAAAAGTACATCAAAAAACCTCAAAAAATTCTCAAACTGCACCAATGACCTTAGAATATCGAAATCAAAAAATGATCAAAATTTTAATTTTTTTCGTAACTGTCCGAAAAATAACAAAAAATTTAATTTTTCCTCTTTAATATAGGAAATATATAAAAATCTAGAAAAGTACATCAAAACTCCTCAAAAAATTCTCAAATTGCACCAATGACCTTAGAATATCGAAACAAAAAATGATCAAAATTTTACACTTTTTCGTAACAGTCAGAAAAAAAACAAAAAAATTAATTTTTCCTCGTAAATGAACAAAACATATAAAAATCAAGAAAAGTACATCAAAAAATTCTCAAACTGCACCAATGACCTCAGAATATCGAAATAAAAAAATGATCAAAATTTTACTCTATTTCGAAATTGTCCGAAAAATAACAAAAAATTTAATTTTCCTCAAAAATGTACGAAACATATAAGAATCAAGAAAAGTACATCAAAACAGCTCAAAAAATTCTCAAACTGCACCAAAGACCATAGAATATCGAAACAAAAAAATGATCAAAATTTTACTCTTTTTCATAACTGTCCGAAAAATAACAAAAAATTTAATTTTTCATCGTAAATGTACGAAACATATAAAAATCAAGAAAAGTACATCAAAAAACCTCAAAAAAATCTCAAACTGCACCAATGACCTTAGAATATCGAAATAAAAAAATGATTAAAATTTTACTCTATTTCGAAATTGTCCAAAAAATAACAAAAAAATTAATTTTCCTCGTAAATGTACGAAATATATAAAAATCAAGAAAAGTACATCAAAACACCTCAAAAATTCTCAAACTGCACCATAGACCTTAGAATATCGAAATAAAAAAATGATCAAAATTTTACTCTTTTTCGTAACTGTCCGGAAAATAATAAAAAATTTAATTTTTCGTCGTAAATTTACGTAACATATAAAAATAAAAAAAGTACATCAAAACACCTCAAAAAATTCTCAAACTGCACCAATGACTTTAGAATATCGAAACAAAAAAATAATCAAAATTTTACTATTTTTCGTAACAGTCCGAAAAATGACAAAAAAAAAAAATTTCCTCGTAAATGTATGAAACATATAAAAATCAAGACAAGTACATCAAAACACGTCAAAAAATTCTAAAACTTCACCAATGACCTTAGAATATCGAAACAAAAAAATGATCAGAATGTTACTCTTTTTTATAACTGTTTGAAAAATAACAAAAAAAATATTTTTTCTTCGTAAATGTACAAAACATATAAAAATCAAGAAAGTACATCAAAACACGTCAAAAAATTCTCAAACTGCACCAATGACCTTAGAATATCGAAATCAAAAAATGATCAAAATTTTAATTTTTTACGTAACTGTCCGAAAAATAACAAAAAATTTAATTTTTCCTCTTTAATATAGGAAATATATAAAAATCTAGAAAAGTACATCAAAAGTCCTCAAAAAATTCTCAAACTGCACCAATGACCTTAGAATATCGAAACAAAAAAATGATTAAAATTTCACAGTTTTTCGTAACTGTCAGAAAAAAAACACAAAATTTGATTTTTCCTCGTAAATGTGCAAAACATATAAAAATCAAGAAAAGTACATCAAAAAACCTCAAAAAATTCTCAAACTGCACCAATGACCTTAGAATATCGAAATAAAAAAATGATCAAAATTTTACTCTATTTCGAAATTGTCCGAAAAATAACAAAAAATTTAATTTTCCTCAGAAATGTACGAAACATATAAAAACCAAGAAAAGTACATCAAAACAGCTCAAAAAATTCTCAAACTGCACCAAAGACCATAGAATATCGAGAAAAAAAAATGATCAAAATTTTACTCTTTGTCATAACAGTCCGAAAAATAACAAAAAATTTAATTTTTCATCGTAAATGTACGAAACATATAAAAATCAAGAAAAGTACATCAAAAAACCTCAAAAAATTCTCAAACTGCACCAATGACCTTAGAATATCGAAATAAAAAAATGATCAAAATTTTACTCTATTTCGAAATTGTCCGAAAAATAACAAAAAATTTAATTTTCCTCAGAAATGTACGAAACATATAAAAACCAAGAAAAGTACATCAAAACAGCTCAAAAAATTCTCAAACTGCACCAAAGACCATAGAATATCGAGAAAAAAAAATGATCAAAATTTTACTCTTTGTCATAACAGTCCGAAAAATAACAAAAAATTTAATTTTTCATCGTAAATGTACGAAACATATAAAAATCAAGAAAAGTACATCAAAAAACCTCAAAAAA